>PVIH01015874.1:0-47847 GCA_004025045.1 Sigmodon hispidus
TCAATAGGACAAAATGCCAGCCTACAGAATGGGAAAAGATTTTCACCAACCCTACAAGTGATAGAGGACTGATCTCTAAGATATATAAAGAGCTCAAGAATTTAGATCCCAAAACCTTGAATAACCCTATCAAAAAATGGGGTTCAGATCTAAAAAGGGAATTCTCAGCAGAGGAACTACGAATGGCTGAAAGGCACCTAAAAAGTGCTCGAAGACATTTCTTATGGTGGTGCGTAGATAACTCTTTCTGCCACCACCATTGTTCACAGATCTTTTTCTTTTTTCTTCTCATATTTTTAGTGGGATTAGCTTTCAGAACTCCACTGCATCTCAAACTCATTCTGTGTTCAGTGTGGAACGGGACGTTCCCTCTCTTTCCTTCCATGATTATTTAACCCTGAGATACTGCTTTCTCCTTCACGTAAAGTCCTGACGGCTTAAGAGTTATAGTGAGATCATGCAAGTCCCATAGAAGACTAGACTTATGCTTTGTGGGTAAGTCAGAATATTAGTAGATAGCAAGTGGTATTCAGAAATTTTTCTTTCCATCTATTAACCAAGGCTTTGGTATTAACTTGAGTGTTTCTGACCTCACTAACTTCAGGATGAAAATTTCTTCTGCAAAAGTCTCTTTTACCAGAAGGTTTAGGGGAGTTACCTGGAGTTCTGCCAGACAATTCTCTCTCTCTCTGTGTGTGTAGAGTGAGTATGTGTGTGTGTGTGTGTGTGTGTGTGTGTGTGTGTGTGTGAACTTGGGATATAAAATAAGAATGAGGATTTAATGTGATTTGTCTATCACATGGCATCATTCTTTAATGGTTGATTTTATGTATCAATTTGATTACACTAAAAGATAACCTCATAGATGTCAGAATATTTATTTCTCTCCTTTTATAGATATGTGTTCTATTTCTCTCAAAACTATAGCAAATTAGTATAAATAGTATTTTCTGTGGAAATAAAATAGTTTTTATATTCCAATATCATGGCTTTTATCACAATATTGTGGTAATCATGATTTCCCCATGGATCAAGAAAGAAAATATTACAGAAAGAAATAGTCAAAATCATCTGTGCTATCAAGCTGTGTTAGTTGAGAAACCACTTGTTAAATTAACATTGTTTTGTATGTCAAAGTAGTTTCAGAGTTTTAAAAGATCTATAGACATTTCATCTGGAAGATGTCTTAGTAGAAAGAGGTACTATCCCGAGGATGCTTTGTGGAGGTCCTCTCATCTACATATGTACATACTTGCACATGCATGAATCCATGAACACACAAACACACAGAGAATTTTAAAATGTAACTTTAAAGGTAAAATGTATAAGCTGCAGTTTATTTTGGAAGAGTAACATTAGATATTTTCATAATCACAGGAAAAATGTGCCCAAATGAAACCCAGTGAGAAAATGTAGTTTAAAAAGAACCTATTGTGTTCATATGATTTTGTGTATGATTATTACTGAAACTAACTCCTTACTCTTAGCTGATTTGGCCTTCCAGATGGTAGAATGCTTCAGAATAACCACAGGAAATAATAGGGCTGAGAATTATGTTTTTCAATTATTGAGAAAGTTCATAAGTGAAAAGTCATTTTAAAACAGAAAGGTTTCCCAAGAAATTAAATTTCCTGAAACTCAAGTGTTATTTTATTTCTCAAGTGAGAAGGCAGCTTTTGCCACTTCTACACATTGCACAAGTAAATAATCAGAAAGAAGTTGTCACACAGAAAGGAGTCTGATGGCGATGATGGTTGTTTGGATGAGTCATAGATGAATTACAGCAAAGGGATGTAGATATTCAATCACAGAGAATGTTTCTGTGTGCTGACCTCCTCCATAAAAATGCATGGGGAAATTTAGTTTATTGGTTCTCATAATTCCCTGAGTAGCCTGTAGCCTCCAGTCAGTGCTTTGCTCAACATATTGTAGCTTAGGTCAGGGATATTGGGAATATACAAGATGGTACCACATGCTCTAGATTCTCTCTTAATTCCCTTTGGTCACCAGTGGGCTACAGTAAGCTTCCTTGCAGCTCTGGGGCAGGATTTTAAAGAAAAGACTAGAAGCCATAGCCTTGGCAAGGCCTATGCTGACACATGACCTTGAGCTCTTCTGTTTGGCTGAAGCAAGACATCAGCTCAGCCCTTATGTGAGAGGAAAGGAATTAGCCTTCACCTATTGTTGTGAGATGTAATAAACCATTTGAAATCATTTCTAATTTATCAAAAAAAACACCAGTCTATTTGTTCACTTATGTCAAGATGTAGTTACTATGTTCTTGCCATATCACCAGAACAGAAGGAGTGAGCTCTTCCCCTCTTTCATCTCTGTTACTGATGAATTTTGCAATCTTAGTCACATTTGTTTCATCTCCATGACTTATTTTTACCACTTGAACTGGAAATAATGCAACTTGATTTCTCTATGTTCTCTATGTGGAACCTAGATTTATACAAGCGCGCGCATGCACACACACACACACACACACACACACACACACACAGAGAGAGAGAGAGAGAGAGAGCAAACTCAAGGAGGCCTGTTGAACTGTTTAGGGGAGGGTGGGGAAAAGCAGCAGGAGGAAGGAGAAGGAGAATTGGTGATATGATGACAAATGAGAGCAAGGTACAATGGTATGCATGTACCAAAATGTCACAAATAAATCCACTGTTTTGTATATTTCTAAATAAATATGTTAGATATTAAAAATAAAAATAGTGCTTGACTTTCATCAAATTTTGTCATTTGGTTTTCACAATTTTGATGCTACTATAGTAAATTATTTAGAATGAAGTAATAATGCTGAAGAATAGTAGTCATATAGCAGCTTCCAAGTTAGTTGTTATTTTGTAACTATTGAGAAAAGTGAAGCCAATGGAATTACCACTTGCCTATTTGGGCATTTAATTGCAAATTCTGTTCTATTAATAAAAGATTAAATTATCTTTTTTTTTTTTCTAAAATCAGAAAAAGTTTCCTTTCTTGTTTTTATTTTGCTTTAGTCAAGGTCTCATAGTGGACCAAGGATGTCTTTGAACTCTTGACTTTCCCACCTAAGTTCTTAATCTAAACCATCTTAGAATCCAACAAATTGAGCTGGTATGCTATGTGGAGGTGGCAAAGAACTCCAATCCCAACACTCAGGAGGCAGAGGCAGGTGGATCTCTGTGAGTTCAAGGCCAACCTGGTCTACAGTGTGAGTCCCAGAACAGCTAGAAACCTTGTCTTGAAACACAGAAAAACCTTGCCTAGAAAAACCAAAATAAATAAACAAAACAGTACTGTCTGATTTATGCCTTTGTATTGTTAAAGGTTAAAAAAGATCAAATGGTTATTAAGGCTAATAAATTTCTAGTCTGCTTCATGGAATGTGGTTTGTCTTAAGTCACTTTGCTAGTGTAAAAGCATTTCAATAAGTATAGATGCAAGCTCTGGTCAAGTTTCAATCAAAAGTTATACAAGGGCTTTCTATGAGAAAGTCAATAAAAGACACTCACAGTTGGGGTATTCACTGTTTATTCACCTATAAATGCCCTATTTTACTATGTCTTATATTAATTTAGAATATCAGTTGTCCTGAGGTCTAAATGAAATAAAGCTTATAGTTAGCAGCATACTTGGGTGATAGTAAGTGCTGAACAGATGTTAATGGTGGTTATTATTATTGAAGTCATTATGAAATATGTGCTTCTATACATGTACTAAATAGCTAGAATTATTTTTATGACCCTTGAAATTACTATTTTACCAAACTACTCACCTTTCATTGTATTCAGTAAAAGTTAATAGGACTGAGATCCTTTGGTTACCTTTAATTTACCCAAAGAAATAATTCTCGGAGCTTTGAAACTCCATCTCCATTGACAGCAGAGCCAAAGGTGAGTGGATCCCACCCCTTGGACCACAATCTGAGGAATTCCTCTCCTGGATAGGGCTTGCACTCAGACTCGACCCAATAGAAGGCTCTAGGCCATGCTTGACTAAGCCCCATCTCAAGGAAGAACTGTGTAATCAGACAAGGACTGAGGGCCTTGGAAATGCATTTGCCTGTCCAGAGCAGAGACAAATATCAAACAGACCCCTTGCACAGAGCAGACAGGAGACACACAAGCCCTCTGGCCACAACTGACTAGAGGCTGACAAATTGTCCATCATTGAAGCCATGGGCAGATGCCAGTGCAAGAATATATATAGCAATATAAAGAACAACAAGGCAACACCAGAAGAAACCAATGGTTCTACAACTACAAGACCTGAACAGAGCAATGAAGAGGAATCAGAAGAAAACAACAACAAAAGCACCTTTATGAAGATTATTGCAGCCTTCAAAGAAGATATGAATAATTTCCTTAAAGAATTAGAAGAAAATACAAACAAAAAATTGGAAGAGATGAACAAATCCTGGAAAGAAAACCAAGAAAAGGAAAAACCAAGACATGAAAGAAACATTTCAGAAACTAAAAAGTGAAATGGAAGCAATAAAAAAGATACAAAATGAGGCAAAGATGGAAATGGAAAATCTGAAGAAAAGAGCTAGAACTACAGATACAAGCATAACCAACAGAATCCCAGAGATGGAAGAGAGAATCTCTGGAGTGGAAGACTCAGTAGCAGGATTAGATACATCAGTCAAAGAAAATAGTAAAACCAAAGAAGTCATAACACAAAATGTTCAGGAAATGTGGGACACCATGAAAAGATCTAACCTGAGAATAATAGGAATAGAAGAAGAAAAATTCCAATTCAAAGGCACCGATAATGTATTCAATAAAATAATAGAAGAAAACTTTCCCAACTTAAAGAAGGAGATGCCTACAAAGATATAAGCAGCTTACAGAACACTAAATACAGTTGACCCCAAAAAAGTCCACTTGACACATAATAATCAAGGCACAAAACAAACAGAACAAAGGAAAAATTTTAAGAGCTGCAAAAGAAAGGGCCAACTTACCTATAAAGGCAGACCCATCAGAATAACACCTGACTGTTCAATGGAAACAAGAAAGAAAGAAGGTCTTAGGCAGAAGTTATGCAGACACTGAAAGAGCAAGGCTGACAATCTAGACTACTGTACCCAGCAAAACTATCAGTAACCATAGATGGAGTAAACAAGATATTTCATGACAAAGTTAGACTGAAACAATACCTATCTACCAATCAGGCCCTCCAGAAAGCATTAGAGGGAAAACTCAACCTAAGGATCCCAGATACACCCATGAAACCACAAACAATCAATAAGCCCACTGAAGAAAAGCCCAGAGAAAGGAAATACATACAAGCTACCACCAAAAGTAACAGGAAATATCAATCAGTGGTCACTAATATCCCGTATTATCAATGGACTCAATGCACCTATAAAAAGACACACACTAACACAATAGATACAAAAACAGAAGCCATCCTTCTGCTGCATACAAGAAACACAGCTCAACCTTAAAGACAGACACAGGCTCAGAGTAAAGGGTTGGTAAAAGATTTTCCAAGCAAATGCCTCTAAGAAACAAGCTGGGGTTGCCATCTTAATATCTAACAAAGGAGACTTTAAGTTAAAAGCAATTAAAAGGAACCAAGATGGACATTACTGATTCATCACAGGAAGAATTGGAGATGAGATTTCAATCCTGAAAATTTATGCCCCTAATATAAGGGCACCTATCTATGTAGAAGAAACACTGATAAAGCTCAAATCCTACATCAATTCTCACATCCTAATAGTGGGAGTCTTCAATACCCCACTTTCACCCTTGGATAGGTCAACCAGATAGAAACACAACAGAGAAATAAGGAGTCTAACAGAGGTTATGATGCAAATGGATTTAATAGATATTTACAGAAGCTTCCACTTGAATGCAAAGGAATATACATATTTCTCTGCACCACATGGAACTTTCTCTAAAACTCACCACATAATTGGTCATAAAGCAAATATCAATAGATAACAAAAAAATGGAAATAATCCCTTGTATCATATCAGACCACCAGGGCCGAAAGTTAGAATTCAACAACACCAGAAATCACAGAAAGCCTACCAACTCATAGAAACTAAACATCACTCAGCTGAACCACCTCTGGGTCAAGGAAGAAATTAAAAAAGAAATCAAAGTCTTCTTAGAATTTAATGAAAATGAATCCACAACATACCCAAACTTGTGGGACACAATGAAAGCAGTCTTAAGAGGAAAATTCATAGCACTAGATGCCGATATGAAAAGCCTAGAGAAATCCCACACTAGAGACCTAACAGCACAGCTGAAAGCCTTAGAACAATTAGAAGCAAACTCACCTAGATGGAGTAGATGGCAGGAAATAATCAAACTTACAGCTGAAACCAATACAATTGAAACAAAAAGAACATTACAAAGAATCAATGAATCAAAGAGTTTGTTCTTTGAGAAAGTCAACAAGATAGATAAGCCCTTATCCAAACTAACCAAAAAGAAGAGAAAGAGTATCTAAATCAACAAAATCAGAAATGAAAAGGAGGACATAACAACAGACCCCCATGAAATTCAGAGAATTGTCAGGTCATACTTTGAAAATCTATACTCCACAAAAATGGAAAACCTAGAAGAGATGATCAGCTTTCTGGTCAGGTACCATTTACCAAAATTAAATAAAGATCAGATTAAATACCTAAACAAACCTATAACCCTTAAGAAAATTGAAGCTGTCATTAAAAGCTTCCCCCCGCAAAAAAAGCTCAAGTCCAGATTGTTTCAGTGCTGAGTTCTACCAGAATTCATAGATGAGCTATTACCAATACTCCTCAAACTGTTTCACACAGTAGAAATTGAAAGAATATTGCCAAACTCTTTTTATGATGCCAAAATTACACTAATACCCAAGCCACTCAAAGACACAACAAAGAAGGAGATACAGACCAAT
The DNA here is from genome assembly GCA_004025045.1 of Sigmodon hispidus. NCBI lineage: Eukaryota > Metazoa > Chordata > Mammalia > Rodentia > Cricetidae > Sigmodon > Sigmodon hispidus. Next base: position 6,889 of record PVIH01015874.1, read on the forward strand.
TTCCCTCATGAGTATTGATGCTAAAATTGTCAACAAAATTCTGGGAAACTGTATACAACAACATATAAAAACTATCATCCAACATGATCAAGTAGGCTTCATCCCAGAAATGCAAAGATGGTTCAACCTACAAAAACCGTAAATGTCATCCATCATATAATCAACCTGAAGGAGAAAACACACATGATCATATCCTTAGATGCTGAAAAAGCCTTTGACAAAATCCAACACTCCTTCATGATAAAATCCCTGGAGAGATCAGGAATACAGGGAGAATACCTAAATATAATAAAGGCCATTTACAAGAAGCCAATAGCCAGCATCAAATTTAATGGAGAAAAACTCAAAGCAATCCCACTAAAATCAGGAGCTAGACAAGGATGTCCTCTCTCCCCTTATCTATTCAATATAGTTCTCAAAGTTTTAGCTAAAGCAATAAGAGAATGAAAGGAGATTAAGGGGATACAAATTGGAAAAGAAGAAGTGAAACTATCGCTATTTGCAGATGATATGATTGTATATATAAGTGACCCACAAAATTCTACCAGGGAACTTCTACAGGTGATAAACACATTCAGCAACATAGCAGTATATAAGATTAACTCAAAGAAATCAGTAGCCCTCCTATACACTAAAGATAAAAGGGCTGAAAAAGAAATAAGGGCAACATCACCCTTTATAATAGCTGCAAATAGCATTAAATACCTTAGAGTAACTATAACCAAAGAAGTAACAGATCTATTTGACAAAAACTTTAAATAACTGAAGAAAGAAATTGAAGAGAATATCAGAAAATGAAAGGTCTCTCATGTTCCTGGATAAGTAGGATCAACATCATAAAAATAGTAATTCTACCAAAATCAATCTACAGATTCAACATACTTCCCATCAAAATCTCAACACAATTTTTTACAGACCTTGAAAGAATACTCAATTTCATTTGGAATAACAGGAAAGACAGGATTGCCAAACAGTTTTGCTCAACAAAAGAACCTCTTCCCTGACTTCAAATTATACTATTCAGCTGGAGTATTAAAAACAGCATAGTACTGGCATAAAAACAGACTTGTGGATCAATGGAAGATCCTGACATAAACCCAAAAATCTAGGAACATCTGATCTTTGACAAAAAGGAGCAAAATGCTCAGTGGAAAAAAGATAGTATCTTTAAAAAATGGTGTTGGATTAGCTGGTTGGTAGTGTGTTGAAAAATGCAAATAGACACTACCCAAAACTTAAATCCAAGTGGATCAAAGATCTCGATATAAACCCACCACACTGAACCTGATAAAAAAGAAAGTGGGAAATACCCTCCAATGCCTTGGTACAAGTGTCCACTTCCTAAATATAACACCAGTAGTATAGACACTAAGAACAACAATCAATAAGTGGGACCTCCTGAAACTGAGAAGCTTCTGTAAAGCCAAGGACACAGTCAATAAGACAAAACAACAGCCTACAGAATGGGAAAAAATTTTCACCAACCCTACAATTGACACAGAACTGATCTCTAAAATATATAGAGAACTCAAGAAACTAGAGCCAAAAACCTTGAATAATTCAATCAAAAAATGGGGCTCAGAACTAAAAAGGGAATTTTCGAATTACGAAGAATTACGAATGGCTGAAAGGCATTTGAAAAAGTGCTCAACATCTTTAGCCATCAGAGAAATGAAAATCAAAACAACTTTGAGTTACCACCTGACACCTGTCAGATTAGCTAATTAAAAGACACAGATGACAGCCTATGTTGGAGAGGTTGCAGAGCAAGGGGAACACTCTTCCATTGTTGGTGGGAGTGTAAGCTTGTTCAGTCACTCTGGAATGCAGTAGGATGGTTTCTCAGAAAACTGAGAATCAATCTCCCCAAGGATCCAGCAATACCACTATTGGGCATATACCCTAAAGATGCACATTGACACTCCAAAGGCATTAGCTCAACTACGTTCATAGCAGCATTATTTGTAATAGCAAGAACCTGGAAACAGTCTAGATGCCCCTCAACTGAGGAATGGATTAACAAACTATGGTACATTTACACAGTGGAGTACTACTCAGCAGTGAGTAAAAATGATATCCTAAAATTTGCAGGCAAATGGATGGATCTGGAAAATATCCTCCTGGGCGAGGTCTCACAAACTCAGAAAGATTAACAGGGGATGTACTCACTCATTGGTGAACTTTAAACAAAAAAAGCTTAGCATGTCCAAGCTGCAAACCACAACCACTGAACAGCTTGGGATCTGAAACACCTTGGGCTGGCACCTTGGAGCCCATTCCCTCCAGAGAAACACCTGACTCAGTCTTGATGTGGGGGTGAGGAAAGTAGATCTACGTGGAGTGGATGTTGAAGTAAACCACCTTGGGACCTTAAGACCTCCTACCCTTGCTTGGGAGGAGTTGAACTGATGGAGAGAGAGTGACTGGGAGGGGCAGGAGGGGGAAGGGAGCCTCAACAAAGGGATACATGGATTAAAAAAAATAATAAAAAAGAAATAATTCTCTGCTGCTAAGATTCTTCCATTCTTTATTGACCACAGTAGACATACATGTTTGTTTCTTTTGTACAAAGTAGTACAATCACTAGAAATTCTTATATTTCCTTCAGGTAATACACAAAGTTAATTATAATATGAATGACAATATTTATTAACAGTAAGCAGTCACAGTGTGCATGCTCTGAGCAGGTTTTTATGTTAAGAGATTTACATCATTTAATTCCATTTCATCTCAATATTTCTTTTAACTAAACATAATTGCCACTTGAGACAAACATTTTAAAAGGCAGGGATTTAATGTTTTAATTCACTCCTTTAAGCATAAATGCAAAACTATCTTTAAAAAGGTTTTTTTTTTTTAATTAACTAAATAGTATTTTGAGTATGGGTACTTATTTCCTGCATACTTATGCTTTTGAAAAATTTAAATTCCTAAAATTTCATTGATAAAGAATTTATTTAAATTTTATCTGATAAAATAAAGCAGTGGGTATTTTTTCATTTTCGAAAGACAATTATTAACAAATATATTGAAAAATCATTTCTCAAAGCTAGGGGTAGAAGTGCACACTGGTGATCCTCTTGGGGACTAGAAGAGAATTTTAAAATCATGCTAGAGATGTATATGTATATGTAAAGAGAAGCTTCATCTTGAGAAAAACCAAATTATTATTTGAGAAGAAACATTGTATTAAGAATCAATAGGTCCAAGGTGATCGATAAGTAGGAAAATCACCTTTGCCAGGCCCGTTCACCTGTGCTCAGTCCTGGGACTCACAAGCCCTAAGGAGAAAAACAACTCCTGTAAGTTTTCCTCACGCTTCCACATGGACATCCATATCCATGCCCTTCCCACCACACAACCATGCACACACATGCGCACTCATGCAGGCATGCACACACATGCACTAGAAAAGTAAAACATAAATTAACAAAAAAGTATAGAGAGCTGTGCATATAGCTCAATACTAGAACACTTGCCTAGTGTGCATGTGACCCTAGGTTGAATACCTGGTAATTCAAGAGGAAAAATGTCTATAAATGTCTCCATAGAATAACTTTTCAATATGTTTTACCTTGATTATTTACTTCTACATAAGCCCAGAGGTTATTTGTCAAGTTATCTTGGATCTCTATGGCCACTCAGGCAAACAAAAGACAATTTTAACATCACAGAGGATCTTTTTGTTTAGACATGATGCTATAATCCTTGCACTGGAGAAGCTGGAGCTGTGGCTTTGATGCTAGACCTGTCTTCCCTCCAAAGGCCTGTGCTAATGTATAGAAGTTCACTAAGTTGTATAGATTTTGAGTCTGGTTAATTTTGATGTGTGATATTTTTATTTGCAAGCTTTGCTTTATAATAATAAACTCAAAAAGAATTTTTAAAATGAGTAACAACAGTGAAAATCTTTGGCTATATTTTCTGAGTTCAATATTTCATCCCTCATAATTTTATTTAATCTTTTATCTTAAATATTCCTTGAGTTGATTTTAAAACATAAAGCATTTTCTTCATGTAACAAATGTTGAACACTTGCTATCTGCTAGGCATTTTAGCTAAAGGGGTTGGATCCTGTACCTGACTTCAAGATAATAACAGACTGGGGCAAATGGTTGGCCTTAAAGAACAAAAGGCTAAACATTTCATGTGCTCCTGCCGTATTGTCTCTGTTGATTTGCTTAGCCCTGCCAAGGTCTCATGGAAACATCCATAGATAATTCACAGTGGGCATGGGCATGAGTCTAATCCACTACAATTTGATTTATAAAAATCAAAACTGGGCCAGTGACAGTAGTTTGCTACTCTGAGATGTAGCACATACATTATAGCTAGTCACAGTGCAATAATTGTTATGGCAGAATCACACACAAGGCACACTAGGAGTGCTAATATAAGCATCAGAATGTTCTCTTTGAGGAAATTTTGCCTGACCTAAAAAGTCTGGAGAAACCCACTAATTGTCATGCTGAAATGTGTTCTATTTCAAGGATAAACTCTGCTGTCTGTCTGTTACCTTAAAAAAATTCTCAATTCTCAGTATTTCCAAACCAAGTAGCCTGGAATTTTAGTTTCCCAATGAATTAATCATTTTTTTCCTAGTCAATTGGTTTTGTAATTCAGTGCATTTGAAAAAACATCTCAAAACCTAGGCGTTTTAGCCTGGAGTTAGCTTTTTGTAGTGTGATTTCCTTCCCAATAAAATCATTTATTTGAAGTCTTCCAGTGAAGAAAAAGTACAAATTCTTTTTTTTATTTTTTATTTTTAATTTTATTTTTATAGACTAAAGTCTTTTTTATCTATGTATCCCTTTGTTCCAATTTCCTTCTCCCTCCCAACTCCTGGTCAGCCTTCAGACTCCCACCTCCTCATTCCCCCTTCCCCCCCACCCTAGAAAGGGCAAGAGGTCCCAAGGTGGTTTAGCTCAGCATTCACTCCAGGCAAGTCTGATTTTCTCATCCTAGTATCAAGACTGGCTTAGGTGTTCCTCTGGAGGGAATGGGCTTCAAGGTGCCAGTCTATGCACAGAAACACAGTCTGAACCCTCCCCTTGGGGCTCCACATACTGCCCATGTCAGTGGACAGTTGCCTAGCCTTGGAGGGCCTCGTTCCTTTTCCTGATGGTTCCCAGGTGGCTGTTCTTGATACAGTAAGCTCCCCAGAGCTCCAGCCAGCCATCACCATGAGATTTTTCCTAATAGTCTCTATCTCCTTGCTCATATAGAGTATCCTTCCCCCCCATTACAAATTCTATAAACCAGAAACTCATTTATTTGTAGACTCTATGCTATCTGCTAATATATTTTTAAAAATATTGTGAAGTTTTCTAAAACCACCATAAATTAAGGATCAGGGAGTATGGGCCCATGTACAGGTGGCTCCATCCAAAAGTCCATTAAACAAGTGCTAGCATGGACATACTGGGCAAGTGTGCAGCCACTGGGAGGTAGGAGTTAGAACCAGTGTCTAGAGATCAGCAGAAGTGTAGATGCTTTAGGTCTTGGGGAGATGATGAACTTACAGCATAAATATAAACTCCAGACAGCATCCTTTCTAGAAACTGTTTTCTTGCCATAAAAATTGAGCATTTTCCTGGCATTTCACAGGCTGGAATGGAAAAAAAAAAAGTTCTTCAGTATATACACATCCCTGCAAGTGAAGATGCAGAATGTACTCAGTGCCAATCAGTGATGGAGAGCAAAGTTCAGGCTGGGGTGAGAGGGGTTAGGAGGCACCTCTTAGGTTTCCAAATATTAGGTAGAAAACAGTTACAGAACTTTACAGGCTGATGACCACCAGTGTACCTTTTAGACATTTTAAAAGTCATGTGCTCCTTTTCTGTGGTAGCTCTCACATATAATTTGTTTAAATGTTATTAAAGCCCCTGCTATTTTACTTTTGATGAGGGCATAAGAAATGGTGTGATTTTCATAGCAAGGATCTTGGACAGAGTGACTTTTCCTGGATGAACCACAGAATTACATGCTATTAAGCACTTCTTAGTTGGTTTACTAACCTCTGTGCTAAGTGCCTTACCTCCTAGTAACTGCTTGACAGCCACACTTGTAGCATCCTTAGCTTTGCTTGGGAAAGTACACTATCAGAGGATTTTAAAACCATGGTTCGAATAGCTGGATATAAGAAGATTCTGCCCAATCAGGTTTGGTGCTGCACATAATTCTAGGAATCAAGAGGCTGAAGAATACTGCCAGGTGCTCAGGGTCAAGCAGGACTACAGAGTGAGTGACAGGCTAGCCATGTCTACAGAGCAAGACCCTGCCTCAAAATAGATAACTAATTAATTTATTAAAGTAATTAGTAATTCAATAAATCAGTAGCAATACTTTTCTGTTTTGACTTTTTATTGACTAAAATTGCCTCAGTGAAATATGCCTGTGACTCTAGATCAATACAGAGCAGAATATCACACAGAACAGAATGACAGGATATGAGGTATGTGTTTGGAAACTGAAAAGATGCTCCTGGCTGTAGGCTGATTGGTACAGCCCCCTAGTAGGATGAGGTATGTTACAAGCATAGCCTGCAAGATGGAATCTCATTTCCCTGAGAGAAGCCACCCATGTAGGTGCTCTTGCATGGCATGTAAACAGTATAACTCTTTTGTGTGAACCTGGGTCTCAAACCCTTGTTCCTTCATCAAAGTTAGCGTCATTGCATATTGCTTTAATTTGCATGTTGTAAGTACCTGTGATATGACACACTCTATGTTAAGTGTAGTGTTATACAAGCTAAATTATATGTCTCTGTAATTGAGTGCTTACCCTATGGCATCCCTCTTACTAAGTGCTTTGTATTTATTAATGATGACAGCAGCTCCATAAGCTAGGTATTGTTGTTTTAATTTTTCAATGAAGGAAGCTCCTTAGCTTTAATAACTTGCCTGTAGCTTTAGTAAATGGGGGTTCTGGGATTTAGAATAAGTTTGTGTCTGATCCTGAAGTTTCTGTAATTATTCACTAGACAGTAATGATTTCTGTTAATGAATTTGTATATTACTGGAAGGACACAAATATGATAATAGATCTGATCCACGTGTATGCTATCTAGGCAGATGCCTGCTTGGTGTTTGAATCTTGAAGAAGTTTGTGTAACTTGTGGGAACTCAAAGAATTCTAAGATATGACACAGGCCAAGAATCTTTGCAGCATCTTAGAAAATAAGCAGGTAATTTTTTGATTTTAGCAATTATTTCAAATTACTACTTATCAAATGAAACCCATCAGATGATAAAACAGACAGACTTACTTCATATTAAAATCATTTAGACAAATGTTGAAATCAGGCATTAACAGCCAGGTATGGTTGCATAGGCCTATGATCCCAGTACTTAGGAAGTGGTAGCAGGAGGCTTAAGGGTCCAACATCCTCAGTTAATATTGAGTTTGAGGCCAGCCTTTACTACATGAGCCCCTGTCTCCTGCACTGAGCAACATAATTTAATCCTGAAACTGATTTCATATGGAATATAATATTTAAGATATAAAAGGTTATTCAGGTATTCTAGTACACACCTATCACCTCAGCACATAGTAGGAAGAGGCAGGGGGAATCTTCAGTTCAAGGCCAGTCTGTGCTACATACAGAAAGTATTTCAAAAAATAGAAACAGTGACAGTGACAGCAACTAGACATCAGGTTGCAGGGGCTGAGGAAAAGGCTCAGTTAGTAAGGGCATTGATATCAAACATCAGCACTCACAGTACCGACTTAAAACTCCAGATGCTACTATCCACTTCTGCAATCCCCACACTGGAAAGGCAGAAGACTGGAAGCTCCTTAGGAATTGCAGGTCACCTAGTCTAGCCAAATTGGTAAGCTCCAGGTTCAGTTGGAGACCTTGTGTCAAAAAAATAGAAATGATACTCAACTTTGACGGCTTGTCTACACATACACACACACACACACACACACACACACACACACACACACACACTTATGTGCACCCCACATTCACACACACATACATTATACACCTACACTAAGAAAAATCATCAGAAACAAATAAAATAAAAAGCCTCAACTATTGTATATATCCTACTTACAACTACTTGTATGAAAAAACTATATCATCAAATTCCAGAGACAGAGAACAAGATAGTAGTTGATAGAGGTTGGGAGAGGGAAAATGGGTCTGTTTAATCACTACCACTGGGCTACATACTTAGAAATATTGAAGATCATAAACTTTTGTTTTATATAAATATATATTGTGTATAAATATATGTAAAATCTAGTTCTGAAAAATGCGTTAACATTTTGAAACCTGCCCCATGAGGGGTTGAATTAGACCCTTTAATGTCAATGATTTGAAAAAGTGAACTGAGGATCTTGAATTAGAATCTGCAGAGGGTTGGTGAGATGCTCAGTGGTGAAAGCACTTGCCATACAACCATCAGGACCTGAGTTTGCTCCCCTAGAATCCACATAAAGCTAGCAGAGTAGAGGAATGCCATAGCTCCTACACTGAGATGCCAGGAAGAGAAAGGAGAATCCCCAGCAGCTAGCCTGGTGAAGGCACTCAGTAACTACACAAAGAAATCTTGTCACAAACAAGGTAGAAGATCAGGAACATTACTGAGGTTGTCCTCTATCCTCTCCAGGCAAAAATACAAGAAAAAAAATTTGCAGAATGGGGCACTATGGAGATGACCCAGCCACAGAGTACTTGCCTTACCTGGCTGTAGACCTGAGTTACATTCCCAGTACCCATGTAAAAACCCGGGGCTGCTTCCGTAATCTCAGCACTGGAAAACTGAAGACAGGCAGATGCATGGGATTCACCGGCAAGTCTATCTAGCATAATCTGTAGACACAAGATTCAGTGAGAGACTCTGTCTCATAAAGAAGATGGATAGCCAACTGGTGTGCTGTTTCCTGGGAAAGATTATCTGCACACTCCCGACCCCACTCGTATTCCCAGTATTCTTTAGTTGCTGTAGCTCTTTGTGTGGGGTTGAGGTCTCATAGGCTTTCCCCTTTCTACTTCAGTATGTCTATTGTTGCCTTTGTTCAAACTCATGCTTAGGCAGTCATGCTGCTGAGATTTTATGGATGTAGCTTCTGACATTACTAGCAGAGACACAATCTCATAGCAAACGCCCGATCATCTGGCTCTTTCAATCCCCGACCCCTGCAATGTTCCCTGAGACAATAGGTATAGGAGATTTGTTTGTTTGTTTGTTTTAAATGTATCTATTGGGACTGGGCTCCACGAGGGTACATTTTGATTGTTTATGGTTTTCTGTAATGTTCTCCATCTTTCGTAGATAGAAATTTCCTCAATGAGGGGCAATGACTACACTTATGTGTGGGCATAAGGACAAATATTTAGTATGTAATTTAGGGTTAATGCTAAATTATAATCTCAGAAAGTTAAAGATATATCTTTAAAAAAATAAGATTGAAAGTACCTAATATTAACCGCTGGCCTCCACTTGCACGTGCACACAGATGCACCCCTGTGTACACCCAGGATCATAAACACATACACAGAAGGCTGTAGAATTAAATTACATTAAAATCAAGTCAGAGAGCTTCTAGTTACATGTATAATAATTTTAAGAGGTACTTTTATGAAAGTAGTTTTAGGATTGCCATTTATTTTTTACAAAGAAGTTGGTGGTTATGTAGAGTGCTTTTAATGTTAAAGCAATACATTTATATTCTTTTAGATTATTATTTTATAGCAGCCATTTTGAGATTTTGCGATCCAGACTTATTATTTCTGCATTAGAAATTAAAACCACTGATTTTGGTGAGATAGAATGATTTGCCTCTTTATTGCACACGCATGACCTATTGTTAGTAGCAGAATAGGGGATGCCTAACTAAAGGGTGTGTTCTAAATAAGTGTTGCGGGAATACTGACAGATTTCTATTTTTTTTAGTCATTTAAAATTTCATGAATGACTATAGAATGACTTTAATCTCTTCTGGGTATTATCTTCTCCAAGGTGAGAAAACAAGAGAATACACTTTAGCTACTTTCTTCTAGATCATCAAGCAGGACTCTAAATCTTCCTATCAGCCTTGAGCTCACTTTCTGGGTCTGATCTAGCTTTTCCCCAGCTTCTTCTCTATCAGTTGCTTACTGTGTGTTTTGGCCAGTACACAACCACAGGGTGCTTGGAGGATGCTGCATGTGAAGGATGGAAGTTGGTTGTAATAGAAGCCAGAGAGGCAAGTATTGGAGATGGTGCTGGGGAACTGTCTACTGAAATATGTTACTATTAATTCCTTATATTATTTCTTTTTTTCTGAACAGGTTAATGGATTACTTTCATTTCTTGGTCTCATATTTCTTTACTCCCAGAAACTTCATGTAGAAAAGACTCCTTTTAACCATTTGATAAGCCTAACTTCACTTGAACAAGGGTATTTGTGGTCTAACAATGTTGTTTAGTTTTTTGTCAATGTAACTCAAACCATAATCACCTGGAAAGAGGGAACTTGGTTGAAGAATTGCCTCCACTTTGTTGGTTTATAGGTTTATGTGGGAAGTATGTCCTTGATCAATGATTGATGTGGGAGGGCTCGGCCTCCTGTAGGTAATATGGACCCTGGGCAGACAGTCCTGAATGGTTTTAGAAAGCAAACTGAGCAAGCCAGTGAGCAGTAATCCTTCTTGGTCTCTGTTTCAGTTCTTTAATTCTGTGGGAAGATATTGGCTTATGAATAATACTTGTCTATGTTGGCAACAGTAGCTTTGATTCATAATTGATTTCTTATGGCAGTATCAAAAGGCTCTAATTATCCAATACTACCCTAAAATGATAATATAACTATATACTACTATACAATTATATGATATATATATAGTAAATACAATATATATCCTATAATTAGTATCTTAATTATATTAATAAAACAACTAATACATTAATATAAATTTGTATGTTTTGTTCTAAATTGAGGGCATTACTAAGCTGTTTTTCTAACTTTCCTGGAAAGATTTTGCTTTATAAATATGTGGCTCAATCAATATTGTTTGATAGACATGTAGGTAGGCAAGTAGGTACATTATTATTTTTTTTTTTTTAGGGAGGATCTCATAAATTCCAAGCTGGCCTTGGATTACTGATTGATCCTCCCTCTGCCTCTCCAGGGTTTTGATTACAGGCACATTCCACAATGCCCAGCATCTTATATTTGCAAATGATGCTAGTGTTGCAGGACTGTAATTCTGGCTCTTGCTGAGGCAAGAGGATTCTAAATTCAGAATCAGCCTGACTTAGGGTGAGAACAAGAGTGGTAGAGATTCTTCTACTATGGATCCATCCACAACAATACAAAATAACAACAACAAAAAACAAAAAAGCCCAACTTTTGATAAACTACAACTATTTAATATTAAGTAGGTTTTAAAATTTGCTTATAAGATATTATTGATAAAAAGAATCCTTAACATTTTTTTCTAATGGTTCTTCCTTTCAACCTCAAGAAGCCTCCCTTGCCTCCATTCCTATCTCACAACACACATCTAGTATAATTATACAGTTTCTACTTTCAAAATGTAGCATAGAATCCAATTATTTTTCACAAACACCACTGCCCCAAACTCTATTACCTGCCATGCCTCAAACTGGCTATCTGGTCTCCCCTTTTTGTCTAAGCTGCTTTGGAACATATTCTCTGCAGAGCTGTTTGCAAGGTTGTTTTTTCAATATGCAATTAAGATAACATGTCTATGGATCAAAGTTCTGCAGTAGCCTTAGATTTTACTCATATTAAATCTTTACAGTGGTTCACAGAAACCTTTCTGGCATGGCTACTTACACTTCTTTATCTCCTGCTATTCTACTTTCCCAGCATAGTGAAATTCAGGCACTCTGACCTCTCTGTTGGAGTCTATCAGGCCTTTATAAAGCACACACACACAGACACAGGAATATGCAAAGATATATACTGCAAGCCATTCAAATGTTGATAACATCCTGTCAGGTAGCCCTTAGGATGCTTTATTGTTTGTATATGAAAGCATAAGAATTAAAAGACAACTTAAACTCATTATGAAAATAGTATTAGCTTTGAAGACAACCATGAAAAAGTTTGAAGAAATGCTTGTGTCACCCTTTGGAACTACTTTTCTCTCTATAATTATTGTTCAATATTGTGTAATTAGTATTCTATATCTATGCTTTAGGGTTGTAATGTAATTACTTGTACTAGTATCCTCATTATTAACTTCTCTACAGTTGATTATCACAAACAAAATCCCAAAGACTAATTAGGTTTATTGGATGTCTGTTACAGCTTTTCCAGACTCTTTAAAAATCCAATGTCAAAAAATATAAACAGTAGATTGGCTTACAGTAGGAAACTAAAGAGATACAGTAGCCAAAAATAGTGTCCTGACATCAACTAGGTCTTTAATGAAAAAATAATTTTAAAAATCATCGTAAGATTTATTTTATTTTAGCTATGTGTATATACATGTGTTTCTGAGAGGGTATGTGTAGGAATGAGTGCAGTGCCCACAGAGGCCAGGAGGGGACAGTGGATCCCCTGGAGCTGGAGTGACAGGTGGTTATGAACCACCTGAAGTAGATTTTGGGAACCAAATTCTGATCCTTTACAAGAATGATATGTGTTCTTAACCTCTAGGCCATCTCTCCTGCCTCTGAAAAGAAAATAGAATCTGGAAAGATTTCTCAGTGGTTAAGAGCACTGGCTGTTCTTCCAAAGGGTCCAAGTACAATTCCTGGCACCTATGAGACATCTAACAACCATTTGTAACTCCAGTTCCAGGAGATCTGATGCCCTCCTTTAGCCTCAAAGGTACTTGGTGCACAGCATACATGCAAGAAAAATGCCCTATAGTAAGATAAAACTAGATTGTATAAAATCCAAATTAAAAAGATATTCTTAGACATATGATATTTGTGATAATATTGAGTCAATTTCATTCTGCATAATAATGATATTAAGGCTATTTAGGAAGCTTCTCAGCCCCCTTTTATTTTCTTTTGATTTGTTTGAGACAGTGTTTTGCTATACAACTTGAACTGAAAATTTGTGTGTAGCCCAGGTTAACTTCAAAATCAGGATCCTCCTGCCTTCACTTTTATGATACATCTACTGAAATATTAGTGAAGAGACTTTTAAAATTTATAACACAACTTCAAGTATTTACGCATCTATATCTATCTGTAGCTTACTATGCATATATGTAGAGAAATAGACAGTAATAGTATAAGAATGGTATGTTCACAAGCAATTTTAGTATTGATAATACCTGTGATTCTTAATGTACTCTTTCTTCTTTATAATTTGCTTGATTTTTTTTATAATAAAAAGTTGAAAAATGGCTGGCAAGTCAAATGATATTAAAATGAGTAATTATTCCTAAATCATTATTCAAAGGAATAATAAGATAGAATCTTTTGTTATTTTTGGTTTTTGAAGACAAGGTCTCACTGGAGGTCTGGATGGCCTAGTGCTTACTTTATAAGTCAGGATAGCTCAACCTTATGGTGATCCTCTTGACTTAGCCTCTGGATGTTAGATGACTGCATGAGTCACCACACCCAGCTGGCAAAGCATTATTCTGAAAAGTCTTTTCTGGTACCCTCCCTTTAAATGACTTGTTTCAGTGAGCTATTGATGAGTTCCACAGTCATCTAAATGGGCACTTTTATGTTTTTATTTCTTTTGATGTTGCATGATGTGACCTTAGACAACCTCTCAAGGTTGGTCCCCTTTATCTGGAGAATGGATGACTATAATGGGCTAGTGATAAGGCTGTAGTAAAAATGAAATTTATGTTATCTGTAAAACCCTTACCCCAGTGCCTGGCAAATAAAAAGCATTCAAATCTCATCTTCTATCATCTGTCATTACAGATTCCAAGCCTCTGCTTCATTCAATGAGAAAAACAAATAGAAAAGCACCACACTCAATCACCTCTATTACATTGCATTGAAATGCAATCTCTTACTCCAAGCCTAGTGCAAGTCCTTAGGAACCATTTGAACACATCTGTAAGAATTATTTGCAATTAACATGCAAATTGATATAATACATTATTTTAACCATAAAACATTCTTCTCTACTATTTAACATTCTGTCTGGAAGTTTGTTCTAATAATGGTTTGCCTTCAGTGTTTCAAACCAGAAAGCCCTGTCTTGAATTATCACTTACCAAAATTATTAGAATCTCAATTGATGTCTTTAATGTGTCTGAGAAAATTCAACTCATCGATTTTCTGGATGAAATTTTAAACTAACTATCCTCAGTTGTCTTGTTTTTGGAGTTCACACTACTGGTAGACAGATAATTCTTAGAAAGCAAATTAGTTACATGATAGAACTTACCTGGTGCTTAAAGAACAATAGATCTTTGAATTTTAAATAACAGAGTGTTTTCAGAGTAAATAATGAGCACGAAATCACTCACTTTGTTGTGGTATTGTCTGTAATATGATTTTCCATTTTAAGTATAGAAATAAACCAGATGTTGCTAGCCATTTCTTATATTTTTCATGCTCAAGTATGGTGTGTGTGTGTGTGTGTGTGTGTGTGTGTGTGTGTGTGTGTGTGTGCTCTTGTATGGTAGAAAAAGGATTCAGGTGTCTTTTTTTAAATCATCCTTCACCTCATTCCTTTGAAGCAGGGTCGCTCACTGAGCCTGGAGCTTATGCTCAGCTAAACTGTCAGCCATCAAGGCACAGCAGTTATTCTTTCTCTCACCCCTGTAGAGGTGCTGAGATACAGATGTAGGAGCTGAGATCTGAGCTCTGGACCTCAGGCATACACAGCTAGTGTTTATACCTGCTGCCTGTCTATCTACTCTCATAGTTGTTCATTTTTTAATGTTTCTTCTTGTAAAGGATTCTTTGTTTGTGTTAATAAATGCTGCACAGTTGTTTTGTTCTGGGAATAGAACCAGGACCCTGTGCTTGTTAGGTTAGTGTTCTACCACTAAGTTAAACCTATAGCCCTACTCCAATGCTTTGAGTAATTTAAAATTATAAATCATAATAGATTAAAATTACCCTCCTAACTTCAAACATTTTTTGTTTCATTTAATGTCCTGCACAGATAAGGAAATAATATTTATTTCTTATGGATAATAGCTCTCATGAAAAAATAGCATGCTTTACATAGAGCATATATTTAAATAGAAGTCATCATATTGAAGTAACGGCAGCTTTTAAGACATCATCCAATCATAAAACTCAGTTGTAACGTGTATTTTCCACAAACACTCAATGTGGTAGAAACTCTAATTAATCTAATATCTCAGAAGTTGAAACAGAGTCTATCAAAAGACAAGGAAGGGGTGTGTTTTTCAATCTGCAGAACTCAGGACATCAGCTTTCTCTAACTGAGCTCTCATCCTCACCCATTCTAATGCTGCAGCCCTCTAATACAGTTCCATATGCTATGGTGACCCCAACTATAAGATTATCTTGCTGCTACTCATAACTGCAATTTTGCTACTGCTATAAATTATAATGTAAGCATCTGATGTGTGGGACATCTGGTGTGTGACCCCCAAATGCATCACAACCCACGGTTTGAGAACTGCTTCTCTACTCTCTTCTGTTCCTTCTAGCTGTTGAAATCGATTGCCTTCTGAAAGTGAAAACTTACCTGGATCGGACCAGGGCAATAAGTCTGGCAGAACAGGAGGTCCTGGGTGAATTGTTCTGCCTCTGCATAGACTCTGGAAATTCATCAATAGGCTTTGCCCTAAGTAATGGGAATTAGAGTGGCAAATTACCAGCAGAATGTTCATGCTTGTTTCAAAGCTGTACTCTAAGGCTTCTTTTATTATGCTACTCTCATCAACCTGAAATTCTGCTGTAAATTGAGTATCAGACATGTGAATGGACATGCCCTCATTTGTAGTCTTTGTTCAAACTCTGAAACCAGAGTAAATGGGATTTTAGTCCTAAACCCCAGCTGGCATTTTCATTAGACATTCGGGAAATATAGCATAGTGAGCTTCAGTTTATAATTTATTCATTCTCTATATATAAAGTTTTGGCTGGATGTGGTGGGGCATGTCCATAAGGCAAGCATCTGGGAGGCTGAGGCAGGTGAATTGTCATGAGTTCAAGGCCATCCTGGACTACTGCATGAAACCTTGCCTCAGAAAACTAAGGAAATATATAAAAAATAGATTAAGTTGCTTGATTTGTACTTTTGACATCATTCAGTAATCTTACTTACTGTTTCATGGGAGGAAATGAAGAGAACTGAGTAAGATGATGGGGGCTGACATTTGTATCATAGCCACAAGTATAGTATTTTATTCTGGCTAATCGGAATCCATCTTCAAAAAGAAAAACCCTTATAATCAAGGAAGTTTCTAAAACAAACTTAGAAAGGTTTACTGAAGCCCATAGATGCTATCCAGAATAAAGGACTGAGCTGCAAAATTGTTCCCTGCACTGACCTGGAGCAGGAGGAGGTCAGAATGCCATCAGGCAGGGGCAGAGTTTAGGGAACTTTTTATTAATTTTGTAGAGGAAATTCTCATTGACTGCTGAGAGGACAGGACAGCTCAGAGCTTTGACAGGAAGCTTTGAGAGGATGGTCCACAGGACGAGCAATAATGCAGCATTGGCTGGGTTGTTTGGATAAACAGAGTTGGATCTGCCAAGTTTACATGGAAACCTGAGACAGATGATCCTGGTATTTGGTCCTGAGGAGATTTCAAGCTTTAACAGTCATTCCAACATAAAATGGTCTTATTCTTTGGGTGTATAGCTGTTCCCATTCTTTGTATTCCATTTTTCCTCCTTCTATTCTCTTTTGTCATAAAGTGTCAATGAAAGAAACACTGCTGGCCTTGAAGGAGCAAAAGAGATGGCTTATTATGGGGTCAAATATGAGTGACCATAGCCCAAGAAAACAGATGTGGGTTTCCCCAAATATGGTCTAATGAGTTAGCAATTTTGTTGCTTTTGTTAGGGGTAGATCAGTTGGTGGATTCTTTTTATTATTATTATTATGAATAAAGTCATATTTTAATCCATGTATCCCCTTGTTCAAACTTCCTCCCCCTCCCACCCCTCCCAGTCACTCTTTCTTCTCCCCATCGCTTTATCTCCTCCCCAGCAAGGGCAGGAGGTCCCAAGATCCCAAGGTGGCTTAGTTCAGCATCCACTGCAGGCAGATCTGCAGGTTGGTGGATTCTAGGGAATCTGGCTTCAGAAGCTATCTGACAGCATTTTTAGCTTTTCATTTGGTGGAAACTAGGCTTCTGTTCTTCCATTCCACAGGATCTAACTAATAGTTACAAAGATGTTGGATCATACATAGAGAATGGTTACTAAGAGTACTAAAGATGCCCTAACATAATTTGGCTCTCAACTTGTAACATTTCAACTTCTCTATGTCACTGGTCATCTGTGACTTAAGAATCAGGTATGATTAAGAAGAGACCAGAATTGTTAAGGTGAGGTCTTTTAGGAAGTGTTTTCTTGGGGTCATCACACAAAGCTATATTCCAGAGGCACCCAAGGTTGTACCTTGTGCTGGCAGCTAAACTTGGTAGTTCAAGCATCACTTAGGTAGTACTCGTTTTGAAGACATGAAGGTGTCATGGAGATCAACTGAGGCTTGGTTGTGTGTCTGGGGTGGAGTACCTGAAGAGAGTCCAGAGAGACTATTGGTGAAAGTGAAGCCCAGTTGCAACAAGAGACCCCAGCATTTTGGAGATGCCAGTACCATGGGATGACCACTAAGAACATCAGCATCAGTGGATGGAGAAAGATGGGGCCCAGAGGACAAACTATGTGTGCTACAGAGAATGGAATCAGAAATGACCAAATCCTTTGGAAGACTCCAGAGATCATGAGTAGATCCCAGATATTAAATTGAGTTCAGTTTTGTTTTGATTTGATTGTGATTGTACTTTAGATCTTACTCCTTGAAATAAGAAAATATTTAAATTATTTTTGATTTTACAAGAGCCTGCAGTTGAGACTTTCAATTTAAAAAGGAGACTTTGAATTTTTTAAAAAAGATACTGAACTTTTAAAGTGTATAAATTTCCAAGACTGTGAGACTTTTAAAGTTTATAAAATGTTTCATATTGTGATGTTTATATTAATTTGTAATTTTGGGGATGAAGAAGAAAGAAAAGGTTATGGTTTAACAGTGATGTGTTTACGTCAATTTAACATGAGGTTAGTTTTCCGGGATCGACTTTTGTCAAATTGACATAAGTTACAATCATCAGAGGGAAGAAAATTCCTCTAGAAATCTTTGTGTGGCCAAGCTAATAGGGTGTTTTCTTAATTAGTAATTGATTCAGGGGGACTCAGGCTGTTGTGGATGGTGCTATCATTGGGTTAGAGGTACTGGGTTCTTTAAGAAAGCACATTGCATAAGCCATGATGAGCTAGCCAGTAAGCAGCACCCCAGCATGGCCTCTGTATTAGCTCCTTCCTACAAGTTCCTGCCCTGTTTGATTTCCTGCCCTGACTTCCTTCAATGATAGACTACATGGGGAAGTGTAAAGCAAACAAACATTTCCCTTCCCAATTTGCTTTTGGTCATGGTGTTTATCACAGCAGTAGAAACTCTGATTAGGACATATACCTTCTCCTTTCTAGACACCAAACACACTAGGATGATTCCTTAAATTATGCAATCATTACCAGTAGATTCTTAATCAAGAAATGTGCTTGTATTTTCCATGCAGACACATTTGTTTCAGTAAGCAGCCATCCAGGTGTTCAGCATCACTCTCTGCTTTGTTTTTCAGTGTTCCAACATTCCAGAGCCTTCCTGATGAAATCCTCAGCAAGCTGGCCGATGTCCTCGAGGAGGTAATTGTTTTGATCCTTTGAACATCTTGAGATGGAACCCAGATTTCAAGCCAGGCTGGGCTGCTTTCTTTCACAGCTCTGGTATGACATGTGCAAAATTGCTGAGAGACCTGGCCAGTTTGTTCTGAGCTCTGCCATGAGCTGCAGGTTTGATTTCAAATCAAAAGCAGCTTAATACACCCAACATTAATACACAGCTAGACATAGACAAGTCAGTTATGGGGGAGAAAACATTTCACTGTGATAAACAAGTTATTTTGATGTCTATGAATGGTATGTTGGCACTTTTCTTTTTTCTTCAATTAATTGTAGTTGTTGCCATTCTGATACTAACAAGTTTACAAAAAGAATTAGTAGTTGGATCTATATACTCTAAGCATGTGTATGTATTTTGGATATATATATGTGTTCATGCCTGAATGTGGAATGCCACAGGCTTTTCTTTGAACCCATCATGTTAAAGAAAATGAGAAACAGTGGAGACAAAAGGCCCCTCATGCCCCACAGAGACCCTGCTTAGAGAAAAAAGGAACTTCTGCTCACACAGAAGTTTGCCACTGGACTGAAAAACTATCCTGTTCCCTTCGTCACTGCAGAAGATTCAACTAGATTTTTTTCCTACACAGGTATTCTTCTTTAGCAAGTACTAGAAGCACCCAGGTATAATAAAAACCATGTATAATAGAAAATACCCATAATCCCAGCATTTGGAAGGCAGAGGCAGTAAAGAGCAGTAGTTCAAGGCCATCCTGGTTGCATAGTGAGTTCCAGGCAAGACTAGGGTACATAAGGTCTTGTCTCTAAAAACCATAAAGAATAAAGGAAAGAGGAGGAGATGTATGTGGTGTCCTCTCTCTCTCTCTTAGCCTGTCGGTCATCAATGGAGAGAGCAACAGAAGGATTTGTGCACGGCCCATGAGCGCCAATGGAAGGAGACATCTGGGAGACAGACTTGCAGTGAATCAGCATCAGCTCAATTTTATGCCAGAGTATAAGGAACATATAGAATTGAGGAGCCTGGGGACAAACCCTAATTTGCATTAATGGCAGGCTTCTATCACTAGGTTTGGTATGTGACAGTGGGATCCTGTAGCAGAGTCCTTAGCACAAGTCTTCTCAGCAGTGATGTGTGCTAAGAGTCAAGCTAAAGATGAACCAAGCATCTGCCTTGGAGACAGCTTTCAGATAAGGCCAGTTCTCTAGGCCAAGGGACATTCTCCAAATATGGGCAGATAGAGAACAGGAAGCCGTGCTGGGGAGGAAGGAGTTTCTGTACTGTCTAGCTTAGAGAAATCCGCCAGACTATGGCAGACTGTGACCTCTAACCAGCTAGCAATGTATTCCAACAGAGAGGAAAGGAGAGCCAGAGGAGAATAGCATATACCTAAGGAAAAGCAAAGGATTGTGTTTAGCCTTTGGGAGCTTTAGATTTCAAAGGATTTAATCTATATCTAAATATAAAAGATTATGAAATAATGTTTGGGCATGCTTATTTTTAGCTGGATAATTTTTCCATAAAAGATTACATTGTGGCTTATGAGTGTGTTATGCAAGTTTAAGAAAGAATAATTGAATAAATGAAAACATTAAGTCAGAAGAGGTCAATGGATTCTTACTATAAACATGGGGCAAAAAGAGGTGAAGACATAAGTTTCGACAATACATATGCTCCTTAACCTTGTTTGTGAATTTTCTCAGAAAAATACAGATTTATAGATGAGAGAAATGAAAGGTTAAACTCAAAGGCCACGTTTGTTTTGGAAACAGTTTATCAGCTGCTTTAATACGCTAAAGCATTTCTGAGAAAAAGAATAATCTATATGCAGACAAACTTCACTGTATTTTTTGTTAGTTGTATTAAAATGCTTGACTTCCAGCTAGCCAAACACTTAAGCAGTACCCAGAGATATGATTAGCCCTTCCCTTTCTCATGTCTCTTTAATTTTTCTTTCTCTCGTATCTCAGCTTTAGTGGCTGACATTGTTCTCTGCATGTAATGGGTATATATGTCTTGTTTCAAGTTGTAATAATAGGAAATTTGTCCCATTTTGTTGAGAAAGCATAAATGCATTGTTGGAATGCTGGAACAGTACAGGTGGAAACAAATTTTACCACTGAAGTAGACTATCATAGCTCAAGAAGGAAATCTGTTTCAATCACTTTCAGGAAACAGGAATACATTCAAGGTGCTGGGGTGGAGCTCAGCAACAGACCAAACAGGATGAAAGTCCTGGACACTCTGTGTCCTGCATAGATGAAAACCAAATTCCTGACTGGGTATGGTATTGCCTATCACAGCACTGAGAAGTATAAACAGGGAAACTATACATTTGAAGACAGTCTAGAAATACTGAACTCAAGGCTGTCCAAGACCACATTGTCAGACTACATATCAACCAATAAAAACTAAGGGCTAAGAAGGATGAGGGTGGGGAGGAGAGAAAGGGGGACAGAGGAAATGAGTTTAGGAATTTGGAAGATTGTTCAGCAGCCCAAGGGAAACCCGAGAAACAGACAACATAGTTCAGGGGAACATTGTGTCACAGCTTGTTTGCTTATTTTTTCTGCTATTCAGTCAATCATCATTGCTTATCCCTGTAAGCCTTGAAATATGACACTTAAAAAAAGGTATAGTCAGTTCCTCATAGAATTTACTTTCTAGATAGGGAGATTCCCTAATAATTAATCAGTTATTCAGGCTATAGATAGAGACAGAAGCCATAGAATTGCTTTAAGCAGATTAATAGAATTACTTGACTTACTCTTTTAACATGGTTTCTATAGCTACTAGGTTGAGCAAAGATGGGAAAGTATTGGGGAAGATGGTAGAAGAAATGATGGTAGCTTTATTGACTGTCATAGAGGAGACTGAGAAAAAATGCTGGATACTGATTGGTTTTGAGGGAAACAGGAACTTCACTGTTATACTACATGCTCCAAAGAGCATGGAGGCTGCTGACATGGATACAGACAGGGCAGGAGAGTCAGTATTAATGGAAATGGAGAAGATAGGAGTGCGGTACATTGGAGTGAAGAGAAAAGGAGCTGAGGGAGGAAGGATGTGGACAAATGGAGCCCTTGGGACCTCCCCCCAGAAGATAGATGGCTCGGAGCAGTCTGTGGCAAGGAGCTGTTGGTTATCTGGGTGTTGTCCCGAGGGACCAAATATGGGTGAAGATTAAGCAGAGTGTGGGAGCTGGCTGTAGTCCAACATTACTACAATAGCATGAATGGATTTGTGGAGTACAGAGCTGAGGAACAACCTCAAACAAATAAGCAAAAATAAAGATGACAAAATGTCATTTATATACATTAAAGAATGAGAATATAAAATCCTTGGCTCAGTAATTATAGACAAGATGCTAGTAATCAGATACATATGAGTTGTTTCCTGTAACACAAGGGGGAAAAGAGATCTATGCAGAAAAAAGGGAAAATGAATAAGTGAATGGGTAAATGAATGAGTAAGAGGGCAGAGAGTAAAGCTCTGATTGATTTCTATTGAGTTCAACTCTCAGAAACAGAGCAAACGGGAGCAGTGGAACTTGTGAAAATATCAGGCACATTTTGTGCTATGAAATTGAGAAGTGGTTCAAGAAAGAGTTCCCAGAACTTGGTTTTGAATGTTGTTTAAATGACTCGGATAGAAACAGAGAACGTTAGATGGATAGGGAAAATGGGGCTGGTTAGAACTCAAGAAATACTGTGGCTAGGGAAAGAAGACGTTGCACAAGAGAGTAGGCTTTTAAGGGGAGGCAAGGCATCTTCACACAAATAAGCTGATGCAGTGGCTGCAGCTATGTAAATCCTGATTGAATTTTTTTTTCCCTAGGTGCTATAGAACAAAAGGATATAAACAGAGTGGGGGTGGGGTAGACACAGGAATGTCCTAGGAAATAGATGGGGAGAGAAAATGGATGGTCGGAAATACAGTGAGATTACCAGGTCCTGTTAAGGCTCAACATGATTGGCTTTGAATTTCTCATTTGAATTAAAACAGCATAGAGAAAGATTATTTAATTAAGTAATTTAGAGATGAGGTCTTTTTTGAGCTGATAATTCTGCCTCAGTCTCCAAAGTTCTGGGATTACAGATTTGCACTGTTAGGCTTGTTTTGAGGTTTTTTCTCCACTTTTACTCTGTCCATCATCCTTCTATCCATCCATCTACTTACCTACCTATCTACCTTTTTTCTTTTGCTTGGATTCAGACTCCAGAGAGGCCAATAACTGAACTTAACCAGGACTGTTAGTTTTCCAAGATAAGGTGACTGATGGAGGGAACAGACAATTGAGGACATATGCCACAATAATCAGAATATTTGATTCTGGAATTTAGATTGGCCCAAGTCAGTGAGAAACCACAGGATCACTGGACTTTAGTCTCAAAAGTTGAACAATTTTTGGAGTTAGGCTGTAAGAATGGCTGAACCTGATAAAAATTAAAAGATACTTTTGTCTCTAGGTAGAGGTTATATTGGTAAATCTGTGGCCCATTCATAAATTCTTAGTTTGAGGCTTATTGAAGTAAGCTGTCCTATGATTTATTGGTCTCTTTCATGTGTGACCACAAAGTGAACCAGAGCATGGCTGCATTTGACTTCTGTGCTCAAATATAAAAGAAATTCATCACAAGAAGACTGGATGTATTTCTCTCTGGATGTGCTGACCTGTAACCTCTGTAAATGGAAAACTGCTTTTCCCAAGGGGCCTTTCAGCTCTTGCTGTGTCTTTGTGGAATACAAAGAAGAACTCTCTGATGATTATGGACACACAAACACACACACATGTGGGTATACATATGTGGATTGTGTGTCTGTTTTCAAAGAAATCAAACTTAAACAAACATTTATTAGCTCCAAATCAACATCTTTATAAAGCAAAGCAAAACTAAGAGTTCATGAAATCCTTTAATCATTTTTGCTCTTCACAGCTGGGAAATATCTGTGCTGTCTCATATAACAATAGCCATAACGCTCTAATGCAGACCACAGAATATTTTGGTGTTTTGTGTGGTATTTTCTTTTTTCTTTCTTTTGTTGTGTGTATCTGTATTCCAGTTCTTGGAGGCATATGCATAGTTGTCCACATGTATAGGTGCATGTGTAGAGGTCAGAGATAAACACTGGGTATCTTCTATTGCTCTCCACTTTAATTTTGTTGAGACACAGTCTCCCACAGAACTGGAAGTTAATTGATTCAGCTATGCTTGATAAATACCAAGATCTGCAAATCTTTCTGTGTCCACAATGCCACAACTGGGATTCTAGGTGTGTGCTACCACACCTGCCTTTCCTCTGGGGTCCTCAGATCTGAACTCTGGTCTCCATGTTTCCAGGGTAGGCACTTTATGACTGAGCCATCTCTCTAGTCTTAAAGTCAGTATTTTAGATTTAAATGTTTTGATGGCCTAACCACAGAGCGGAGTATATCAAGGACAAATACAAATGGGAACAGGTGATTTAGTCCCAATCATTTGTTTTTAGGACATAAATATGGAGTAAATGTACCAAATACAAAGTAGATCTATAAATATGCTGCTGAGTTTAGGCAAAATGTTAAACTCAAGTTGAATAAACAAGAACAATGAGAAGCTTTATTGGAATAACCAATCAGAGAAAGTGAAATAAATATGAAAAACAAAAGCAGTAGCAACATCACTTAACATCAAAGACAAATGTGCTCACTTTTGCTACCAATACTTAGAAACCAAAAGAATCCCAAATTATTTCATAAGAGATATCATTACAGCCAACAAGTAAGTTTATAGCCTTGTTTATTGGACAGATATTTATAGAACACCTGTTATGTGCCAGGAATTGCTCCAGGCCTTAGGAGATCCAGGCTCTCTTTCCTATATCAAGTGTTCCAGTGGAGGATACAGAAGAGGAAATGATAAGCCCACTGAAGTTAATGTTGAGACAACAACGTTAGTCTCTTATAGTGGTCCAGACACTGCTTGCCTTGATGAACCTTGAGTCCAAACTTAAAATATGTATGGAAATAATTTTAGGTCAAACCTAATTCAATTTGACCTTAGGAAGGGAATGGAAGATTTAAACCAGGGTCAACGGAGCAAGGGGAACACTCCTCCATTGTTGGTAGGAGTGTAAGCTTGTTCAGCCACTTTGGAATGCAGTATGGCGGTTTCTCAGAAAGTTGAGAATCAATCTCCCCAAGGACCCAGCAATACCACTTCTGAGTGTATACCCTGAAGATGCACAGTCACACTCTAAAGGCATTAGCTCAGCTATGTTCATAGCAGCGTTATTTGTAATAGCAAGAACCTGGAAACAACCCAGGGTCAAATAAAAGATAATGGGGTTGTCCTGGAGACAGGGAAGAATAGCTGTGTGGTAAGAAAGAAATGACTTTACTATTTTAATTGAGGAGAAAAATTGTGAGAGAAGGCTTCAGAAAATTTAACAAAATCATGTCCTATTGAGTTTATATCTGAAGTTTCAGAGCAAATTTTGACTGCAGGAGTCCCAAAAGACTAGTGGAGCCATACACCCCAATATCCCACTTAAAGAGATGGATAATTATGTAAAGCAGAAAAAGGAAATTTAATAATGCATACACTGGGAAGGACAAATAAAAGGAGTCTTATGGTGTTAACTTTACTTGGGGACTATTGACACAGAGCTTTAGGTTTAAGTAAAAAAAAAAAAAAAAAAAAAAAAAGAATTAGGCCATGGGGGAAAAGATGTGTATAATTAAGCCTTCATGGCCCAGGCATGGTGGTTGATCATTGTCTTAGTTCTTGTTATGCAAGGTGGTCTGAAGAAGTCCGAATTGTTTAAGGCCAAGAGCAGGCTCTCAGATGATTATTCATGTTTCAGGGTACAGACTCTCCACCACAGATGATTGTCCCTATGGGTGGGGGAGATCTGTCCCATCAAGTGCTGCTAATTCAAAGTGAATACAGGTTTAGGACAATGATCTTGAGGCAATCTGGTCCAGAAAAAACTCTACTGTAAAACAATACCAGAAGGGTATTTAAGTTATAGCTTACATAGTGAGACTATAAGGAAAGGAAGGTAGGTGAAGTACTCCCAGTTGCCAGTGGACACTCCAGCAGTGAGTGACATCCTATGTGCAGAGGTAAGCAGGAGATTCACAGTGGGTGAAGGATACATGATGAATTCAGAGGCACCAGGCTCTCTGTCTGTTCAGTTACCTTACTAAGTGCCTCTTGTAGTTGTGCAAATGGTGACAAGGAGTTTGCTTTTACTGAGCACAGAGGGAAACAGTATGCATTGTAACTAATAAAGTGATATCACCTGGTTATTTGTTTTGAGCTAGGGTCTCTTGTAGCCCAGTGCAAGAGACTCTTCTAGAGTCTTGGAATACCACTACCATGTGCTTCTGATGTTGTACGGGGGTAAGCATGCAGGTCCTCTTGCATAAACCAATACCCTAACTACTGAGTTACACACCACTCTCTGAGTAATGTCATAATCATTTCCTTTTAAGATTTATGAGAAGAACCAGTTATAGATGATAAATTAAAATACTATTGCAAAATAACCATGTATAGGTAGGTGATAAGTTTATGTGTTTTCTTTCATATTAACTATTTTATTCCTCATACTCTTTACTAGAAAAAAGTAAAAATAGACAATAGTAACAGGAACTTAAAGAATATAAAATAGAGGTGTGAACATGAAGGTACTGGAATGATTTAGAGGAGGAAATATGATAAGAAATGAGTAAAACTTAGGAATTTTTGTTCTACAACTGGGAAGAAAGATGTATGAATAGAAAAAAGATGGAGTCAACAGAGCCTCATGATGGCTTGTAGGGGCTGTATTGGCACAGGAATTCTGGGAAGGAAAAGTATACTATTTCATTAAAGAACTAATTATTCACCCTATGACATCAACATGGCTTAAGCTGAACCTGCCTTTTTATGGTGGCCCTCCTGCCTGAGGGTTTGTCCGTAAGTGAAGTCATTGGCCTAATCACCTGCATTAACTCTTTTATGTTCTGGGTAGTTTGGAATGCTAAGCCTATGTTTAGGCCAGAGAAATAGCTTCTCTTGATGGACATGAACAAGAACCAATCCAGGCTCTTGTGACAATTACATTCTCAGAAACGGAGCTGCAGATGATTAGTTAACTTGATAAAAATAAAAAAAGCCATGTCTTATTGAAAAATTTAAACTGGAGCACCAAATTAGGTCAACAGATTCACATTTTACCACTAGATATAGCTACTTATCCTTATTTGCAGGAGGGTGTGCTGGGTTCAGATATGATTTTTAGTGGGAAAATAAAGCAGATCTGGACTACTTGGTGCCCTTTTTTGTGTCCCATTTTTCTCTTTAAATATATGACTGGATTTTCTTAAAATAAAAGACCTCTGCTTTAAGAACATTTCAGGGACTCTGTACTGCTGAGTCTATACCTTATCTTAAGACTGCACTGGACACATTTGAACTTAAATAACAGATTGTTCTGATTTGTGTTTTGGGCAGTGCAATTATCTGTGTTTCATGTGTTGTATAGCCATTGACAAGGGCCTAGACACATAACTGCTTGTTTCTTGGGTTATTCAAAAGGACATCGTGAGAAATAAGAAGAGGTAAGAGAAAAGACAAAGGAAGGAAAAGTCAAGGCTATTCGATTTCCCATGGCTCGATTGCCTGTGAGGAGGCTCCCTGCCAGTGTTCAGGCCAGGGACCATCTTGAGAGAAGGGTTCTAATAGATGCACTCTTCCTGGTTGTTAACTTAAGTATATGGCAGATCTAGGCTTTGGTGTTTATACTCTGTGGTTTTTTGCCTGCACATTTTTTGCAGAGTTCATTGCCTTCTCTGGAGCTGTGAGTAATACAAGCAAGCATCCTGCCTTTGTTATTAAAGGACTACGAAGCATTCTCTTTTTTCTCTCTCATGTTTTTAGATTTATTTGTTGTCTTATTTTACGTGTATGCAAGCATGTCTGTATGTGTACTCTATGGGAGCCAGAAAGAGGATGGAGGTCATATCCCCTAAAGCTGGAGTTAGGGATTGGTGTGAGCAGCCATGTGCATGCTGGGAACCTAACTTGGTCCACTGGAAAAGCAGCAATTGCTCTTAACTGCTGAGCCATCTCTCCAGCTCACAAATGTCTTCTCCTTCAGCGTTCTAAACTGTTATGAGTTCTTCCAGAAAGAAACTTATCAACTAGCCAGGGACATTATGAGTTCACTTTGAAATCTCCTGTTTATAACATTTTCTGCCTTTTTTTAAAAAAAAAAAAAAAAAAAAGAAAGAAAAAGAAGAAGAAGAAAAGGAAAAGCTTTGGCTCTTGTTATTAACAGCGAAGCTGGAGAAAGTTCAAAGAGCCTGCTTTCTCTCAATGGCTTTGGCCTCTAATACTCTGAAAGGTGTGCTTTTGGTTCCCTCTGTTTTCTGTTTTATGAAGCAAACCATTGATTTTTGATCCGGACTGAATCTTCAGTTTGTATCACTACTTCTTACATAAAGAAATAAATATAGGATGGGAGAAACACGAAAATCATTGGTTTGATAAAGGGCTGGGCTTCAGACTGTAATGATGTCTGTACAACACTTGAATAGACAAAAAGCCACTGAACCCTTTAAACCATTTACCCTTACCTGGGTAAATATTATGATTGGAGTTTATATCAATTAAACCATTTAAAGGCTTGAACTTTATTGCAATTGTGATAACTTTGGTCAAAGAAGGACATGGTTTTACTTGGGATGTCTGGCGGGGGGGGGGTGTCACATTTGTGCTGGCAGTCATACTGACACTGGCATGCTTAAGTGTCATTCAGAATGTTAGAGTAGTAACAGAAGTCACATGCTCTGGAAAAATGACAGGGAGAAGAGATTTCTGTTAGGATGTTATGGATTCTTGTACATTGACCTGATGCTTAAACAGTGGTAACATTTCAGCTCCTATCTGGCATTTTGTGTGATTCTAATCTGAAAAGAGGTCTTCCTGGTTCAAAGCCTAGGTTGTAAGTATTGTTACATGGAGGAGACAACACTTCCCTGTTCCTTTTGATAGATCTCCTCTCTTAAGAAGATTTTCCCCTCTGATTAAAAAATATTTTAAAACAAGGTCTAGATTGCTATTATATTTTTTACTGGGTACCTGTAAGCTGTTGATTTAAAACAAGCAAATAAACAAAAACCATCATGAATAATACCCACACATTGGCATTCACTCTCTACCAGGTGAAGAGCACCTGTTCAATTCTACCCTAGGTAACTGTTCTTATTCTATTTCCAATTTACACATGTGTGGGGTGGGACTGAAACTAATGTGAAAAAGAAACATAAATGGAGAGCTATTGCATTATCTGACACTGGAGACAATGGCTTTTGAGAATTACATTATGGTACATCTTGCAATCTTGTGTGATAAATGAAAAAGAAACAGAAAGTGAATACTTAACATCTTTTACTGAGTTTTTCTTCTTGAAGCAATTTCTAACTTCTACTTGTTATCACAGGAATCCATTTTAAACCTTCCACAAATTTTGACACATGTCATTTTGTTCCATTTTATCACTGTAATATGCATGTTTTGCCCCAGGCTACTTGTGATTCATTAAAAAGTATATGAACACAGCAAGTTAGAAGCCAATCTGCAATAAATCAGTTTTCTAGAAATCTCTGTACAAAGTCCTTGAAATGGTTGCCAGAGATGGGTATACTAGCCCACTCGAGAGCTTGTGATTTGTTGTCATTTGTGTGGCTTGCAAATTGTGGAGATTTGTGTGAAAATGGAAATTGATGACCTCCCTGAATTCAGCTTGTTGTGAGATTAAGTCACAGAGGTCATTTGATAACAGGCACCTGCACAGGCCACCATCAACTCTGAACAACTTCTTCAAGGAACCAGAGATGAACACCAGATAAACTGCCCTTATGAATAACAAAGTGACCTAGAATTTTTAATTACAGGCCTCATATACTTGCTATAAAGCTTAGCTTCAGGGCATGTAATCAGGGGCTATCCACAAATCAATGAGCAGAGGCTTCCTTGTGCTGACAAACAGGAGGACAAAAATAAGAAAACCAGTTGGGTTTTTAGTTTTAGCTTCAGAATACAAAGCCCGTTGGTCCTACACAGTATTATCAAGCAGTTTGAGAAGGGACAAGGCAGGCTTCTTGTCCAGGCCTCGGGGACCTCTTGCTACTCTGTGTATTTCTGAGTCTCTGCCAAGGGCAATCTACCACCTCCCTGTGGAAAAGAAGCCCTGCAGGGGCATAGGCCAGAGGCCACAGGCTGCTCCTACTGATACAGTTGCAGCCAGGGCAGGCAGAGTGAATGTTCATCAAATGTCAGTCAGTGTTAATGAGGAGCAAACTGTGACCAGCCAAGGCCTCAGGGACAGTGTGCCAGACAGAAGCTGCTTCTGTGAGTCTTATGTTTCTTTGCTTACTACAAGATTATATAAATGAGTGTCTCTTAGCTCTCTGGGAAGTGAATGCTACTATTCTTTTTTATTGCATCCCCTTCAGATTATTGCTTTAATAGATGTAACCTGGTTTGTCTTGTAAACAGACTATAGTGCAACACTGCCTGGCTGGTTCCCTACTCTCTATAATGTTAAGTAAATCAATATGTAGTACAATCATTAGTGATTGCAGGGAGGAAAAGGCTCTCTATGACTCCTCTTCACTCCCCCAAAGATATTTCTAAAAATCATGTTGAATCTTTTATTTCTCATTTAAAGAAGTGTACTATGACTAACTCTATTGCATTCTTTTGCTCACATTGTTTATGCAGTTTATTTAATAATGCCAGATGCTTCCTCCTGCACTCTTTTGAAGTCGTCTATCCTCCGATTTTCTGCAAGCCCCTTAAGGATAGGTTGCTTCTCACCATTTATCCGGTTTCCAGAAGAGGGAGGGCATGTACAGAATTATGCCTAACTGTTCATTGCAAACTGTTGAACAAATAGGTTTTCAACAAATGTGTGAATGAAACAAAAGTTCTGTTTCCCACTTATTCCAAGGGCTCCTTCCTATTAGAATGTACAGAAGGAGCAGGGAACTTGCATTCTAAACCCCAGGCATTCATCTGACACACATAACATGGTGTGTTTCAGAGGATATTGGTAGATCAACTCCATGGTCCCCAAAGCACTAGGAAAACAGAGAAGTACATCAAAATTGGAAGGCTACCAGAAGTAAAGGTCTCTTTTTACTGCCCTCAACTTTCTCTTTCCTGAATCCCAGGGAAACATAACAAATGCTAAACATTTGGATTCATGTATAAAAGACCACAAATACCTTGTGAAGGAGACTGCCTTTTAATGTGAAACATCTGGACAGTGAGCTGTGAACTACTTAGTAATTATTTAAGAGATTGGAGACATTTGGTAGTCATCCTCTTGTATGTAGGACAGAACTACCAACAAAAATCATGAGGACTTTTCTAATATTCTTTTCTATTTCACTTAGTTCTTTATGCACAGAATCAAGATGCTGATCTAGAATATATGGGTGTGTGTATAAATGCATATTATTAAAATTCATGTGCCTCTTTGTACTATGCAAACAGCAGGATCTGAGTCTTGGCTGCACTCAATTACTGGTTCTACCATTCATTAATCAGATAATTTGAATAAGTAATTTTCTTCTCTAAGTTGTACCAGGCTTTTTCTTTTAGGCCTCGGACCAGCTCCGAAATCACAGCACAGAGACTTATTGACTTAGCTTTGAATGCTCAGCCTAGCTCAGGCACATTTCTGGCTAGCTCTTATAACTTAAATTAACCTGTTTCTCTTTATCTACCTTTTGCCTTGGGGTTTATTACTTACCTTATTTCTGTATATCTTTCTTTTACTGCTCCTGTCTTTCTGGCTGGCATCTGCCTGGCTTCTTACCCCAGATGTTCCCTCCTTTTCTTCTCATTCTTTTTTTATTCCTTGTGAGCCTCAGTTTCTCCTCTGACTTATTCTCTGAGCTCGCTAGCCCGGCCTGCTCACTTCTGCCTCGCTATTGGCTGCAGATTTTTATGAGACCAATCAGGTGCCTTAGGCAGGCAAGGTGAAACAGATACAACACATCTTTACATCATTAAGCACACATCCTTACACTGTTAAACAAATGCAGCATAAACAAAAGTAACACACCTTTACACAGTTAAAGTAATATACCGTAGCATAAACAATTGTGAGACATCTGCCTAGTTAAAATAATATTCCACAACACTGGAATGCAGTGATAACAGTAGTACCTACTTCATAGAACTATTTTAAACTTCTCTTAAGCCAAAATTTTTCTCTTTTAAGGAACTTCATTTTTTAAAAAGAGTAGTTTTAGATTAATAGAAAAATTAAACAAAGTATAGGTGATTTCAATTATTCTGCTCTCTGTAGATAATTTCCCTGATAACATACTGTGTTGGTGACGTGCCCTTACTATAACTGATGGGCTAATATTGAAGCATTGACCTAAGTCCATTATTTACATTTGAGTTCCTTCTATATATTATTTGGCTCTGTGGATTTCTGTCAAATACATTGTGTGCCCACCATCAATGCAGTGTAAAATCCCACTTCACTCTATCCTGACATCCTTTCATCTCTCTTAGTAACATTTTTTTTTAAAAAAAAATTATATTTACATTGTTTCTTTCAAACTTACTGCAATCACTTGTAGTAGGAGTTTCTGGCCCATCCTAGCCCCAAGGTCCGGACCTGCCCACAGCTGCTTAGCCCCCCCAAATTACTCAGATGCTTATATAGTTACAAGCTGTTTGGCTTATGGCTCAGGCTCATTGCCTGCTATCTCTTTCAACTTAATTCAACCCATTTTCATTAATCAGTGTTTCACCACATGGCTCATGCCTTGCCTGTGTTTCTTTACATCTTGGGAGCACTGCAGAGGAGGCAATATGGGCAGAGGCAACGCCACCTGGCACACCCTTTCTTTTTGCCATCACATGTGCCATGGAGAAAGCGCACTGGCCGTCGGTGTAGAAGTTAACCTTCGGCCCTTGCCTCAGTTCTAATGCCTTAGTTAGGGCTATCAGCTTTGTCTGACTGCAGAAGGAAAAATAATCAAAAATAAAGATAAGATCCTGACCCTTCTAAAAGCTCTATGGTTACCCAAGAAATTGTCCATTGTCCATTGCCCAGGACACCAGAGAAGGGATGAACCTATCAATGTAGCAGACAAAACTGCCGGGCAGGTGGCACTCCAGACTGATGTAGTTTTTGCACATGTATTGGTGGACCTTAGGGCACTTAGTCTACCAGAAAATCCCAGGTACGCTAAGGAAGATCTTGCCTGGATCAAGACCCTCCCCATGACCCAGTGCATCCATGGGTGACAGAGAGCTGTAGACAGTAAGATCATCCTACCTGAGCATTTGGGAAACAGACTGTTTACCAAGATCCATCGATCCTCTCATATGGGAATATGGAGAATGCAGGACTTGGTTAGACAGTCCAGATGTACAAAGATGTACAACAAAAAGTTGTAAACATTGTCACCAACTGCAATCACTTGTTGAAGGAGTTAAATTTGGAATGTTTTATATAGGCACTCATGTAACTTATGAATAGATATTTTGGTATCTTCCTTATCCACCTGGATCCCTTGCCTCCTCCTTACCCCCCCCACCCCCTGTCTTCCCTACACTTTTCTTCCATCTTACCCTTATGCCATCACTTAGACCTTGAAATACAATGGGCAGTATCATTGGAACAGTGTGAAAGCTATGCCAATGTTCTGTAGCTTATCCAAGGGGAAAGTTCTAGTTTTTCACTATTAAGTAGATGCTAATTACTTAAGTAGTTTCATTTTCTTTTTTTTTTCCTTTTCATTTCTATTTTATTATTTTCTTATTTTGAAGTCAAGTTGAGGAAATTTTCCTTTCAGTGTAAGTCACTGAAAGGTTTTTTTTTTTTTTAATTATAAGTAGATATTTTGTCTCCAACTATTAGTATAATCTTGTGATTTTTCTTTTTGTGCCTGTTGGTATGTGCTTGTGTTATGGTAATTGGTTTTAATGTTGCATACCTGAGATAAACACTACTTGGTCATTTTTTTTCTCAAGATTATTTTGACAGTAAGCTAACATTTTCTCTCTATTTCCTACCTTGGGGTCTTTCTTTTTACCTTTCTGTTTTTGCAGCATCCTAGTATTTTCCAACATAAACCATTAATAAATAAATTTGTGCATAGCTTAATTTTAAATTATGTTTACAGATAAATAAAGCTATCCAACCCAAATAGTAACAATGAAACCAGTGTTTCTCTACCATAAGCTTCACGTGCATTTTATACTCAAAGGACAGGAAAAGCATGTATATCATACTCCAAATCCTCAGGAAGAAATGCTCAGTGAAGGCCATTCAACACCATCTGACTTGTCACCCTCCTTCCACAGAAGCAGTCCAGAGCTAAAGATGAGCTGGGCCTGATCCTGACCACACCTAGGAGTCCCCCTCCTGCTGTTAACAGTAGGTCAAGGACATTAGTTACAGGTGGTATCTACTGATTATCCCAGAACAGTATTAGAGCAAGACAAGAAAGCCATGCCCTGCTTTTTCTGATGTATAGCAGTGGATGAACTTAATCCTCAATGTCTCAGTGCAGAAATTTCCTATTGGCATTTGTACTAAACAAGATTCTCAATGTTAAGCTCTCCATTCTGTTCTTCTGCCTTCTCATTGGCTTTTTGTTAAGGGGAAACCAACCATCCATGCTTATTTTTCTTTAGCTCACCCACATCACTAAGCATCACATGAAAAGTGACACTAGGACTTCTAGTCTAGGCATGAGTTACAGCACAGTAAGTCAGAAAGAGAAGATGCATATTAGAATGTGGTGTGTTTCCTTTAATTTTATTTGTTCCAAACAATTCACTTCTCTTGAGATTTCTTTTAGCCAAATGTTATTAAGCAATGTGTGGTTTCAGCTACATTTCTGATATTGATTTCTAATCTAATTCAGTGCTCAATTGGGTTAAGTGGGTTTTCGGTTTTTTTTTAATGACACAGAGTGTGGTCTACAGTGGGGGATGTTTCACATAGGCTTGTGGAGAATGTATTATTATGTTGGTAAATGACATATTACACAAACGTGAACTGGATCTAATTAATGGTGGTGTGTTCAGTTCAAATACTCCCTT
This sequence comes from Sigmodon hispidus, assembly GCA_004025045.1. Taxonomy (NCBI): domain Eukaryota; kingdom Metazoa; phylum Chordata; class Mammalia; order Rodentia; family Cricetidae; genus Sigmodon; species Sigmodon hispidus. The sequence continues at coordinate 41,805 of PVIH01015874.1, forward strand.
ACTGAAATCCTGCCTTCTGATTTCTTACCAACTGCAGAATATTGAAATGTCCAGCCTATATAATGTATTATTCTATGTCTCCTGTTAGTTGTTTCCATTAGTTTGCCTCATATATTTTGATACTGTATTACTAGACATATACTCATTAAGGACACTCTGTTTTCTGTAATCCTTCTATGTCTATATAATTACCTTCTGTATTTCTGATGGTGTGCCTTACCTGTAAAGTCTGCTCAAAAATAGAATTGATATAGCTACTTCTATTTTCATGGGAGGAATGTTAGCATGCCTCCTTTTCCATAAGGATTTATTTTCTTCATTGTACTGAAGATTTAAAGTGAGCCTTCATTGCATATGCTAGGTAAACACTCAATTACTGATTTATAGCATAGTCCTCTATTTTTTTGTGTTAAAATAGGGTCTTGTAATTTGTCCAGTATGGCCTTGAACTCATGGTCTTCAGACTTCTGAGTATCTATCTGGGGTCAACACAGTACTGGGTTAATTTCTTAGTTTTTAACTAACCTGTGTTTTTTTTTATTTAAAGTAAGATTTTTTTTGTATTTACATTTTAAAGTCTTCTCATATAATATCTGATTTTTTCTTTTCAATCTGGGCATTGAACTCAGTACTTCCATGTGTCACATAAACTTTATTTCTGTAGTGCACCCTTATTTTTTTGTGTGTGTGTGTCTTCAATTTCAATCCATTTGATGTCATATATGTAGACAAAGAGTTTTGCCATTTGTTTAGTTTGACATTCTCTCAGCTTCCTGGACCTCTGCTTTTATATGTGTCATTAGTTATGGAATACTCAGCATTTTTACTTACATATTTCTTTTATTCTTTTCTTCACCTGAAATTTTCGTTGCATAAAAGATCAACATTATGCAATTAAGTCTCAATCTTGGAAATTCTGTTCTATATTTTTTGTTGCTGTTGGTCTTTTATTTAGTCTTTAAAGTTTAGTGTTGGGAGTTCTGTTAGTGTTACTTTATTTTATGGGGAATGGGCACAGTGTCTCTCTTTGTATTTCAGGATGACTTTGTATTCAGGCCAATCTTCTTTCCTCAGCTTTCTGTATGTTGTGATGATAGGCACTGGCAATAGTTATTTGTTTATATTATATAATTTACCTGTTATTTGCTCATGTTTTGATATTGCTTTCTGTTTGTTTGATTTTTGCTTTAAGACAAAGTCTTGGTATGTGCCCCAGAGCTGGCCTGAAACTCACAACACACTGACTTTAGCCTCCACAATGCTGGAATTAAAATACACTTTTGTTAAAAGTTAAACATGATGGACTGTGTAAGGAATGGAGATAGATAAGTCTCTGGTAGAGGATTTATACTTGTCTAATGAAGTTAGATCATGGTTACTCGTTGATATAGTCAGATTTCAGAGGCTGAAACTTCCTCTAGCTTCCTTGTTTCTGTTCCCTCTTTTGATTTATGTTTCTTCAGAAACTACTTATTTAATTTGTGATGACAGTCTAACTCTACAGTCCTGTCTGGAGTGACATTCACTATGTAACCCAGACTGGCCTCAAACCAACACTATAATCCCATTGATCAGTCTCCCAAGTGTTGGGATTACCTGTAAGAGCCATTATGGTTAACTAGAAGCATTAAAAAAGTAGATACTAATAATGACTGGTCTGGAAAGATATGCCCACTGGTATAACAGTGGCATGGATGGTACAACCACTTTCTGATTGCCTTTAAGACTAGCTCCACAAGATGGAAGCTAATTGGGTCAAAATCCATAATAATTTAATTCATAGGGAGAAGCTAATGCTATTTTAAATGGAAATAGAAATAAATTTCCCCCTACATTATTACCTTTGTACCCATAAGATTAAGGCAGAGACTCAAACTAGGTAGTATGTAAAGAATAAGAGGCCCAGGAAGTACTTCATTCTAAATGGAATAATCTATTTCATACTCTTACTCTCAAGAATTGGGGATCTTAATGGAAGAGGAGGCAGAATGATTCTGAGTCAAAGGTAGTTGACAGCTTCAGAAAAACTGTATTTGTTGGACATGTCAGGACTGTGGGAGTGCGGCATACATGAACTCACAGCAGTTGCACTACATGCTCAACTCCTATAAGATTAAATCAGCCAATATCTCAGCATGGAAGGGGGAGGAGCTCATGAAGCCCCACCCACCACCTAACTGAGGATTGGTTTGTAGTTGACGGATGCTCATAAAATGAGTTTTCTTCAGGGATGTGTTCTGGGAGTGGGTCCAGTCTCCAGTATATGCTTCTACACCCATGTCCATAAAGGTAGCACTAAATGGACTTGTTGGCTATAAAAATGAGGCCCTTGGGAGACTGAACTAAGCAATATTGGGACAGTGGGACCTTGGGACTTCCTGCCGCCTGCCCAGGGTGGGGATGGGGAGTTGTGGAGAAGAAACAATGACCTGATGGGAGGGGGAAGGGACTTTGAATAAGGATATACAAGAATAGAAAGTGTGACTTCTTTGTTCATAATAATAATAATAATAATAAAGAAAAGACAAAAAACTTGAACAAGAAAAAAAAAAATAAGGCCCTTGATGTTGGAAGGGGAAATGGTGAAAGGAGAAGGACATGATGTAGTTACTCTTGTATTGCCGTGATGAGAAGCCATGACTAAGGCAACTTATAAAAGAAGGCACTTAACCGAGGGCTTGCTTACAGTTTCCAAGGGTGAGTCCATGATCATCATGGTGGGAAGCAAGGTGGTGGCAGTCATGGCACTGGAAAACTGAGAGATTAGATTTTATCTAAAAGTTAGCGGCAGAGAGAGAAAGGTGAGAGAGAGAAAGAGGAAGAAAGGGAGGGAGAGAAGAAAAAAGAGGGGAGGGAGGAGAAAGGGAAGGAGGGAGAGGAAAGGAGGGAGAGGAGAGGAGAGGAGAGAGAGAGAGAGAGAGAGAGAGAGAGAGAGAGAGAGAGAGAGAGAGAGAGAGAGAGAGAACTGGCCCCAGCATGAGCTTTTGAAATGTCAAAACTCCCTCAGTCCAATGTCTCACCTCCCAATTCTTCCCAAAACAATTCTACCAACTAGGGACCAAGAATTTAATTATATGAGCCTATGGGAGCCATTCTCATCCAAACCACCAGAGTGGGAAATTGAAGTACAGATTTAACCAAAATACATTATAGGCATGTGTAGAATTCTGAAACAATAAAAAGAATTAAAAAATGGGTACTGAGTTTTGCTGTCTCTTACCTGTGATGTAAATGAGGATTCTCTGTTATGTAGGAGTGTTGTTGACAGTGTTAGGTGTTCTGTAATCCTATGGTTAGGTCTCAGTCTTTAGGGAGCTGGTGTTGGATACTTCCCCCTTTCCATATCAAGGACCTTGGGATTGGGTATATACTTTCTCCTGGGTTAGTGAAGCTTTGATAGAGCACCTACTCCTAAATTAGGCGTTCCTAAAATAATATCCTTAGGGAGAATGAAAAAGCTATAGATATTTTATATAAAGGTAGACTTCCTTCTTCCTCTGAGGAAGATGTGTTTTAGCATCACAATGAGAATATAGTAGAGTTCTTATGATAAATTTCACCACAGTGATACTTGGCCCACTATAGAGCATTCTCTTCTGAGTTCAAAGCTATCATGTTATCCGTGACTATATTGTTCTGCCAGAACTCAAGGAATGTTACTCATTTATGGGTTTCTGCTTTTCTCGTCAAATTTCCTCTTTATTAAAATGATAGGTATAATAGCTTCCAAGCATTTTGATTACATGTAATGACTCTATGAATGACTTCAGCACAGTGCATGGCACAAGATGAGACTATGGGTTTTATTCTTATTTAGTCTCTAATCATAACACTTTAACATAATACAGGTACCACAATACTAATACAGTCCTCTGAGTGTTTTGCAAAGTATTTCCAAATGAAATGCCAGGATTATAGGAAGGATTTACTATAATCAGATGTCTGCATTTTGAGTTACAGATGGCTATTATATGAGAACACGTTTGAGCTGGGAAGTGGACCAGTCGCCTGCAATGAGAAGGAATAGTGAGGAGCATGAAAGACAACAGTACAAATTGTGATCAGGTAGTGTAAGTTTGGGAATAGAAGAGATGATGAATCAGATAATAGCCTCTTTAGACATCTGACCCCTTGCAGAACTGACACAACTAGATTTGTCTTTTGTATTCAGGATACCACTTCCTGAAGAACACTGCTATCTGTGCCATGAGACACCACAAAACACTTTATTCCAAGCAAGGCTGCCCTTTGGTTCATAGCTGTCACTACAGTTTAAAGCAAAGTTGTCACAGATGTCTGATCTGCCCAACCTCTTTGCTCAGACAGAGCCTTACCATCCTGATTACTGTGGGCTTGCTTGCTTTGTGTGCTGCTGAGTTTCTCAGAGGTTCATGATTGCCACAGCATTCAAAAAGCAATAGGAGAGCATTTCTTTAATCTGCCTGCTTGTGTCCACATCAGCTCACCATAGAGTGATTACTTACAGCCTAATTCTCCTGAATATTCTTTACTTGGCATTGCTTTTCACTGAGCACCATTTCCAAGCATCATTCATAGTTTTTCTTGCTGCCTGGACTTCATAGTCAACAATACTGACTCACTTGCTTAAAATTTATTTTCTTTATTATTATTATGTCTGTTAAAAGAGAGAGGGATGGCTAGGGTAGATTCTCCCTCCACCTTACCATAGGTTTTGGACATTGAACTTTGCCAATAGTCTTTCATAGCAAGTACTTTTTCCACTGAGACATACTATTCACTTTCTAATGCTAACTTTGGTATTTGAGTTCTATTTGAGTAATTTCATATTCATAGAAATGGAAGCATCAGACCTACTGAACAGAGAAGGCTGGACCTTACCTATATCATGAGCACTGAATTTATTCTAGATCTAGACCTTGGTTCCAGTATTACTTTTCTTAGTCTAGATCATGTAAGTCACAAGGGAAGTTGCCTAAGATACAGATTCCCACATATCATCTCTTTCAGAATGATTTAAACATCTGGAAGAACAGCCTGAAAGTCTATATGTTAAACAGTAACAGTTGCAGGTCAGAACAAGGGTTTGTAACAGTGACAACCCCTCCCCCCTAACACACACACTAATTACAAGTTAGTTATGTAACAGGACCCATTGGAAGTAAGGTCCCCATACCCAGGAGGAATACACTGCCCATATCTGTAATGGTGCTCTCACACCCTCACACCCTGACATCTGCTACTACCAATGAAAAGAAAAGAGAAGCCTAGCATAGTGTCTTACTAAGTCGATCTCCTATTGCTGTGAGGAGACACCAGGGCCATAGCAGTACCTCATATATATATATATATATATATATATATATATATATATATATATATATACATATATATATATATATATATTAAATGTTTTTTATTTATATATAAAACATTTAATTGGGGCTGGTTTACAATTTTGGAGGTTTAGTCCATTGTCATCATGGTGAGAAGAATGGTGGCATGCAGGCAGACAAGGTGCTGGAGAAGTAGCTGAGAACTTTCCATCTGAATTATCTGGCAGCAGGAAAAGAGAAAGAGATGCTGGGCCTGACATGAGCATTTGAAACCTCAAAGCCCACCCCCAGTAACATACTTCATTCAACAAGGCCACACCTACCCAACAAGGCCACACCTCCTAATAATGCCATTCCCTGGTGAACAGGCATCCAAACCTAAGAACCTATGGGGCATTCCTATTCAAGCCAACACACTAAAGATGCCAGGAAAAAGTACTGCCTCAAGTTCAAGGCCAGCCTGATCTACAGTGTAAGTCTCTACCTCAAGCCACAAAACAAATCAAAAATAAGAGAGAAAGAGAAGGGGGCAGCGTCCCAGCGCACTCTGGAGCAGGGGCAGCTGAACTCTGCACCTGGCCACACCCGCAGCCCCTGCTGCTCAGGGAATCTACTAGGAGCCCTACTGCGACCCTGAACTGAGTGTTCTGAGCAAACTAACTGCAGGGGTCTCTGAGGGGCGGATTCGAACCCTGACCAGAGGTGAGGAGGGCTCGGCGGGCCTCAGC
>PVIH01015875.1:0-11641 GCA_004025045.1 Sigmodon hispidus
ATTTAGGATTTTGAGCTTGAGCCATGGATGATTGGAAGCTTGCTAATGCCAATGAATGTTGTGCGTTTCCGAAGATTTCGAGGATGGGCAAATTGTCACAGAACACCCTCGGACAAAGATTATGGGGGGAGGGATGATATTGCCAGGAGCCGCGTTAAAATTATGATTGACAGGAGCCGCGCTAAAATTATGATTGGATATGCAGAATATATGCACCTACAAAATTTTGCTAGCGACTCTCCAATGATAGTAACAAGGTTAAGGCTAAAAGGTGATCAGATAAGGGGCGCAAAATAGGGTAAAAGTAGCTCATGTACCCTCAGGGCTTGTTCCCATTGCACGAGGTTGAGTGCCCTAGCCCAATTCCCCTGGGCAGGTTGTTGGGCAGAATGCACCGCACAGGCCTGACACGGGCCTGGAAGGCAAGTTGCTTGCAAAGGGCTGCTGTCGTACCCTGCCCTGCCTGAAAAAAAAGACAGCCGGACAGGTATGGGTTGTATCCAGTTCTCTAGTAGAACGAGGACTCCTTCCCATGCAGTCTCTCAATCCAAACAGGCAGCAACCTCTGTCTTTGCCTGTCTACAGGAAGCCGGCTCCCCTCTTAATATATAAAGAAGGGGGAGATGTAGGGAGCCAGGAGCCCGGTCAAGCAGGCAAGACGGTGCCGGTTTCCGGTACCAAGGCACAGCCGAGGCAGATAAACAACCTATCTGCGCATGTCCCCCGGTAAGTTTCCACTCTGTGAGCCAAGCCCTCTGACCCTGCGTCATCTCAGGCGAGAGTTCGCAGCCAATCAGAAGGGGAGACGTTAGAGGCGAGGGCTTGACAGTATAAAAGCCGGCTCCTGGCAAGGGGTCGGGGTCTTCTTCCCATTTTTGTAGAGAATAAACTTGCTGCAGAAGGATCCAAACTGCGTACTGCGTTCTTCTTCGCAGACGAAGACAGGGCGCGGGACAGTAATCTATGGAGAATAGATGAGCTTTCTTATGATCTGCCCATTGGCTATGAATCTGAGAGGTCTGATAACTGAGTTTGATGTGGTACATGATGTAAAATCACCAAATAATAAATATATACATAAAAAAGAGATGAGATTTCTTTTTTAATTCTAAAGATCTTCACTGTGATCCACTGTAGTGGGATTATGTTGTTGCATTGTAAATAATTGCCCTGCCTACAGGTTTAATAAAAATACTAATTGACCAAAGGCAGATAGGAAATGTGGGTATGGCTACCAGACTAAGAAAAATCTGGGAACAGGAAGAACAGAGAGGAGATGCCAGAGAGAGCCGGATGAGTCGCCAGCAGAAGCAGAGGAAAGAAGCTAAAATGCTACTCTAAGAAAAGGTACTGAGCCACATGGCTAAACAATATAGAAATCATGGGTTACTTTAAGGATAAAGAGATAGAAAGTCATATACCTGGACCCTAGGCCAATCTGCATGAAGTATCAGCCTTTGTGTTATTATTTAGTGTTAAGTGACAATGAGTCTATGAGTGAGTCATATCTCAGGTCTAGACCCAAAAGTTCTGGCCAAAAACCTCATACAAGAGTCTTCCTTTGTCTTTTGAACAAAGGCTCCAAGCCTTGTCCTTACGTAACACTGTTACATGATGCACTATTAGATTTACCAGATGGTATGGGTATAGAGACAGAAAATGTTGCAAAGCAACCTGGACCTGCTATAGCACTGTCTTGTATTTTATGTCAAATTTAAACTCAATGACCTTGTTGAGTCACTCGGTAAATAACAGAAACATTCTTTAAGGCCAAGCTTATATTGTTTTTTGTGAAGCCCACTGAATGTTTTATGTCTATTATGTATAGAACATGATGGTTGCCAAACTCAATATTCCCCTCCAATAGAATATATGTACATGCCCACACAACTACATTTTTATAATTTTAACTGAGGTACCATGCCTCTGTATATTGTTTTTCAGATTTGTTTTCTCTTTCCTGATTGAAGGTATCTTTAAAATTAACCTAGAACAGCTTCTTTTGGACTACTGAATCCAACTCTTTTAATGTTATTATGTAATGTGCCAGTGTAATATCTTATAAAAGAGAAATTCAGTCAAGATTCCTGTAATTTGAGTGATGACATAGGGTAAGTGGATTGTTATCTATCTGAGGTAGTCAGTGAAAGGAATACTTTGTAGTCAAATACATCTTTGTAGGTTTAAAAATGCAGGTGGTTGCAGGGAGAAAACTGGATCTGCCAGGAGTGGAGAATGAACTAAGCAATATTGGGAAAGTGGAACCTTGGGACCACCTGCCGCTTGCCTGGGGGTGAGGGAGATGGGGAGTTGTGGAGAAGAGAGAATAACCTGATGTGTTGGGAGGGGGAAAGGACCATGAATAAGGATATATAGGATAGAAAGTGTGACTTCTTTGTTCATAATAATAAAAAAAAAAGAAAGAAGGAAGGAAAACCTAAGACACTGTTCCTTCAAGGACCCCTGAAAATGTGAGAATTTCAACAGATCTCTCAGTCCCATGAGATGGCCAAGGTATTGTTTACAGCTCAGTTTATGCAGGATGGAGAACCTCTACCAACTGGGTTCCAACTCAAGTTTGGCCAAGACCTAATATATGCCCTGTGTCAGGAACCTAATATATACCAATGACTTACAGTAATAAGTCATTGGAGTTGTTTTGTTGCAATATCCATGTAACTTGTCTATATATATCCAATATTCTAGTACAGCTTATTGAAAAAAACATATTTCCTCCATTTAATTGCTCTTGCAGTGTTGTTGAAAATGTTAGTTGTGTTCCTGTGAGTCCATTTCTGGGCTTGCCATTTTATTTGGCTGACTTGTGGATTTATCTCTGACCAGCACCGCTCCATCTTGGTATGTCTTGAAATCAAATAAAGCAATCCTTAAGTATTTTTCAAAAATAAATAAATAAATAAATAAAAATGCAGGTGAGGAAATTATATTTATTTTTCTATTCTATTAGGTTTTTGAAAATTTTGTGCAATGTATTTGGTTATTTTCACCATTCTTCCAAATCATAGATAATTTATTACTCCTTCTCTATTCACCTAACTTTGTATCTTGTATCTTTTCAATTTTCACACAGTATATTTTGAACACATTTACCACATTCAGTTTCTCTGCTTTGCGTCATTTTCAAATTTCTATTCATTTCCAAGCAACTCTGAAAGTATTTCTCCTTATTATATTTCTTCTTTTTTTATAGTGTCCTGTTTGTGTTGCCTAGCTGTTATTGAGACTGGGGTGTGTTCTAGAAAATCTTCAGGTTACCAAAGGTAGTGGAATTAAAATAGAATCTAACTCTCCCTCTCTAGAAAGACATTAAACACTAATAGTTTCTCAGATAATGCTGCAATGACATATCTAACTATTCTCTCCATGTTGGGATTTTGTTTGTTTGAAACTTTGATAGTTCATGTGGATGTTGTCACAACCACTTAGGGTTGTTCTGTGCATCTACATTGTTGTATCTGTTAAACACTCTGTACTTAAAATATTATACAATCTCTTACCGTTAAATTATTTCCTTTGTCTTCTAAAAAAGATTTCTGAACCTTGATGTTAAGTCGAAAATATCAGATCTAAGACTTTCATAGTTCTCAGGGTTCACAGCTGAGTGTAGGTGATGATGGCTTCTCTCCTGTGCAGGTATCTATACTACCACCAAAATTCTGGGATAAGGGTATACACTATTACAACTAGCTAAAAGAAAGTTTTAACCTAAAATAAATTAGACTCATGAGCTAAATGTTTTCCATTTAAATGTTTTTATTATTTTTACTCTAAAATATAAGTTAACACTATAAATTAGCACTTTCCTAATTGAAACTATTTATCCAAGCTTATCTGGCTTGATTTTTCTTTTTTGCATTAGGTACACAATCCTCTGTGAAATACATTTCGGTGTTTTGTTATCTTATTTAATTTATTCTTTTATTAGAATTCCTTTTGTAGTTAATATCTTTCCTACAGATAAAGGACACTATTGCAGAATATAAAAAGAACAGTCTTAGTCCCAAGGAATCATTATTAGGCACTCTCAATTACATTTCCTAGGATCTATGAATTATCAGATAATCATAAATGTTTTTACAAGAAAGAAATGATACAAATGAATATACAGAATTAACCTAATTTCAAAGATAAATAATACATATAAAATATATATTTCTATTTTATATATTTTCATTTCTTTTTCTTTTTGCTTGTATGAATGGTTGGTATATTTATGTATCATTCTGCATTTTGTGGGCTCATATACTGGTATATTTTATGTATGTGTATTTGTGGACCACAGATTTTAATACCAGAACTCTTACTCATCACATTTTTGCCTCATTTTTTACACAAGTTCTCTCTTTCAACCCATAGCTCACCAGGAGAGCCAGGCTCAATTGCCTGTTTCCTGGAAACTACTATCAACTTTCTAAGGCTGGACTTACAGGCAACTATTATATTGAGTTAAGGTATCCAAATACTGGTATTTTGTTAGTTACACAAGTTTTATGTTTTCTTCTGGGTCATAGCCCATGTGCATCACTCTGATGTTATATCCCATTTATGAATTTAAATTAAACCTGAAATGATTTTATTCTAAATATAAATTAATAATTACCTATAAATGTTCATGAAAATGTTTATTAAAAATGCTTCATAATTATCTGTAAATGTTTATAAAAATGAACTTCAAAAATGCTTGTTAATCACCAAAATGCATTTTTTAAGTAGAGCATTGGTTTTCAAAATTAATTTTTAAAGGGTATGATTTTGATTTAGTCATTTAGCAGTACAAAACATAGGCATTCAGGAGGTCATTTGAAGCTAGCTCATAGTCTAATAATTTAGTGCACTCCTACTGCCTTCAGTTTATGTTAAATTATGTCTTCTTCATGAACACATATCCTTCTACTCATAACATATTTCTATTAAGAAAGATTTTTCTTTATACAAATTGCAAAAGACACTATTATTATGTTAGTATATACATATACAATTACACACACGTATGTCCATATATATGGCATAATACATGGACCCTCTCCTTCTTCTCTGTCTAGATTCTACTAAAACATGTGAGTGTACACATGCATGCATACTGATATTCATGTCCATTAAAACAAAACAAAACCAAATATTATAAAACTAGCATTTCTCTTGCATACAACTAGATTCAGTTTATAATCCCTTTGTACTAAGCTCACTTCTTTCCAATACTGAATAGGAATGAAGCTTTTAACTCAGATTAATTTTTCTGTGTTTATGATTAAAGTTTGTAAAGCAATAGCACTTACCAAATCAAAATTCAGTATGTGCTCATTAATAGATTTATACTAATTATAAATTTAATACTATCTGAAAAATTTAATTAGCTTAAGAGTGTGTCAACATTTTATTATGAAAAAGTAATATTTTTTTTTATTTACCCATGTATCCTCTTGTTCAGGTTCCCTTCCCACTCTATCCCCTCACAGTGACTCACTCTTCTCTCCATCAGATTATCGCCTCCCTAGCAAGGACGGGAGGTCCCAAGGTCCCAAGGTATATTAGTTAAATATCCACTCCAGGCTGATCTGCTTTCCTCACCCCCACATCAAGACTGAGTCAGGTGTTTCTCTGGAGGGAACGGACTCCATGGTGCCAGTCCAAGGTGTTTCAGATTACAAACTGATTAGGGATTGTGGTTTGCAGCTTGGATACACTTAGAATTTTTTTATTTAAAGACCACCAATGAGTGAGTACATTCACTGTTTATCTTTCTGAGTTTGTGAAACCTCACTCAGGAAAGGTTCTCCAAATCCATCCCTTTGGCTGCAAATATTAGGATATCATTTTTTTTTCTCATTGCTGAGTAATACTCCATTGTGTAAATTTACCATAGTTTGTTAATCTATTCTTCCGTTGAGGGGCATCTAGGTTGTTTCCAGGTTCTTGTTATTACAAATAATGATGCTATGAACATAGTGGAGTTAATGCCTTTGAAGTGGGAATGTGCATTTTCAGGGTATATGCCCAGTAGTGGTATTGCTGGGTCTTTGGGGAGATTGATTATCAGTTTTCTGAGAAATTGCCATACTGCATTCCAGAGTGACTGAACAAGCTTACACTCCCACCAACAATGGAGGAGTGTTCCCCTTGCTCTGCAACCTCTCGAGCATAGGCTGTTCTCTGTGTCTTTTATATTAGCAAAACTGACAGGTGTAAGATGGTATCACAAAGTTGTTTTGATTTGCATTTCTCTGATGGCTAAAGATGAGTGGTTTCTCAAGTGACTTTCAGCCATTCATAATTCTTCTGTTGAGATTTCCCTTTTTAGTTCTGAGCCCCATTTTTTTGATTGGGTTATTGAAGATTTTGGGCTCTAGTTTCTTGAGTTCTCTATATATTTTAGAGATCAGTCCTCTGTTACTTGTAGCGTGTGAAAATCCTTTCCCATTCTGTAGGCTGTCATTTGTCTTATTTACTGTGTCCTTGGCTTTACAGAAGCTTCTCAGTTACATGAGGTCCCATGTATTGATTGTTGTTCTTATTGTCTGTGTTACTGGTGTTTTATTTAGGAAGTGGTCACCTGTGCCAATGCATTGGAAGATATTTCCCACTTTCTTTTCTATCAGGTACAATGTGGGTGGGTTTATGTTACGGTCTTTGATCCACTTAAATTTGAGTTTTGTGCAGGCTGATAGGCTTAGATCTATTTGCATTTTTCTACACACTACCATCCAGCTATGCCAACACCATTTGTTAAAGATACTATCTTTTTTTCCACTGAGTATTTTTGGCCTCTTTGTCAAAGATCAGGTGTTCATAGGTTTTTGGGTGTATGTTGGGAGATTCAATTCAATTCCAATGATCCACAAGTCTGTTTTTACGCCACTACCAGGCTGATTTTATTACTGTAACTCTATAGTAACACTTGAAGTTTGGGATGGTGATGCTTCCTGAGGTTTTTCTGTGGAGCAAAATTGTTTTGGCAGTTCTGGCTTTCCTGTTATTCCAAATGAAACTGAGTATTTTCCTTTCAAGGTCTGTAAAAATTGTGTTGGGATTTTGATGGGAAGTCCTTTGAATCTGTAGATTGCTTTTGGAGAATGACCATTTTTACTATGTTGATCCTGCCTATCCAGGAAAATGGGAGGGCTTTCCATTTTCTTATATACTCTTCAATTTCTTTCTTCAGTGATTTAAAATTTTTGTCAAATAGATCTGTTAATTCTTTGGTGACAGTTACACTAAGGTATTTAATGCTATTTGTACCTATTATAAGGGGCGATTTTTTTCCTTTCTTTCTTTTTTAGCCTTTTTATTTTAGTGTATATGAGGGCTACTGATTTCTTTGAGCTAACATTTTATCCTGCTACATTGCTGAAGGTGTTTATCTGCTGTAGAAATTCCCTGGTAGAATTTTGTTTATCACTTTTGTACACAATTATATCCACTGAAGTTAGTGATAGTTTCACTTCTTCTTTTCCAGTTTATATACCCTTAATCTTTTTTTGTTCTCTTATTGCCTTAGCTAAAATTTCGAGAAATATATTGAATATGAGGGGAGAGAGGACATTCTTATCTATTCCTGATTTTAGCGGGATCGCTTTGAGTTTTTCTCCATTGAGCTTGATGTTGGCTGTTGGCTTCTTGTAAAACACATATATTATATTTAAATATTTTCCCTGTATTACTGATCACTCCAGGACTTTTATCATAAAGGTATGTTGGATGTTGTCAAAGCCTTTTTCAGCATCTAAGGATATGATCATGTGTTTGTTTTTCCTTCAGTTTTTTTATATGATGGATGACATTTAGCATTTTTTGTATGTTGAACCATACCTGCATGTCTGGGATAAAGCCTACTTGATCATGGTGGATGATATTTTTATACATTGTTGTATACAGTTTGCCAAAATTTTGTTGAGAATTTTAGCACCAATATTCATGAGGGAATTTAGTCCATAAATTTCCTTCTTTGTTGTGTCTTTGAGTGGCTTGTGTATTAGGGTAATTGTGGCCTCATAAATAGAGTGGCAACATTCCTTCAATTTCTACTGTGTGAAACAATTTGAGGAGTATTGGTAATAGCTTATCTTTGAATGTCTTGTATAACTCTGCACTGAATCCATCTGGAACTGGACTTTTTCTCTTGAAAGACTTTTTAATGAATGCTTCAATTTTCTTTAGGGTTATAGGTGTCTTTAGGTATTTAATCTGATCTCAATTTAATTTTGGTGAATGGTACGTGTCCAGTAAGCTGTCCATTTCTCCTAGGTTTTCCATTTTTGTGGAGTAAAGATTTTCAAAGTATGACCTAGTAATTCTCTGGATTTTCTGGAGGTCTGTTGTCATGTCCCCTTTTGATTTCTGATTTTCTTGATTTGAACACTCTCTCTCTCTGCTTTTTGGTTAGTTTGGATAAGGGCTTATCTATCTTGTTGACTTTCCCAAAAAAACAACTCTTTGACTCATTGACTTTTTTTGTTGTTCTTTTTGTTTTAATTGTATTGATTTCAGCTCTAAGTTTGATTATTTCCTGCTGTCTACTCCTTCTAGGTGAGTTTGCTTCTAATTGTTTTAAGGCTTTCAGCTGTGCTGATAGAACTCTAGTGTGGGATTTCTCTACGTTTTTCATATAAGCATCTAGTGCTATGAATTTTCCTCTCAAGACTGCTTTCATTGTGTCCCACCAGTTTTGGTACGTTGTGGATTCATTTTCATTAAATTCTAGGACATATTTCACTTCTTTCTTAGTTTGTTCCTTGACCCAGAGATGGTTCAGTTGAATGATGTTTAGTTTCCATAAGATGGTAGGCTTTATGTGATTTTTGATGTTTTTGAACTCTAACTTCAGGCCATCGTGGTCTGATATGATACAAGGGACTATTTCCACTTTTTTGTGTTTATTGATATTTGCTTTATGGCCAGTTGTGTAGTCAACTTTAGAGAAAGCTCCATGTGGTGCTGAGAAATATGTTTAGTCCTATGTGCTTGGGTGGAAGCATCTATAAATATGTATTAAATCCATTTGCATCATAACCTCTGTTAGACTTCTTATTTCTCTGTTGATTCTTTCTCTGGTTGACCTATCAGGGATGAAAGTCGGGTATTGAAGATTCTGACTATTAGGGTGTAAGGACTGATGTGGGATTTGAGCTTTAGCAGTGTTTCTTTTACATAGGTAGCTGCCCTTATATTAGGGGCATAAATATTCAGAATTGAAATCTCATCTTGACCATTTTTTCCTGAGATGAATAAGTAATCACCATCCTGGTCTCTTTTAATTGAGTTTACTTTGACATCTACCTTGTTCAATATTAGGATGGAAAACCCAGCTTGTTTCTTAGGGCCATTTGATTGGAAAATGTATTCCCAAACCTCTACTCTGAGCCTGTGTCTGTCTTTAAGGTTATGGTGTGTTTCTTGTATGGAGCAGAAGGATGGCTTCTGTTTTTGTATCCATTTTGTTAGTGTGTGCCTTTTCACAGGTGTGTTGAGTCCATTGATATTAAGGGATATTAGTGACCACTGATTGATATCTCCTGCTATTTTTGGTGGTAGCTTGTATGCATTTCCTTTCTCTGGACATTTCCTCTCTGGAATTATTGATTGTGGTTTCATGGGTGTATCTGGGATCCTTTTTGCCTAGGTTTAATGTATATATATTAAGCAGATTTTTTAAAATTACTACAAATGACAGAAATAAGATTTCTAAATTTTAATTTTAGCTTTTAATTAATTTTTTCTGTCTTACTAAGCAGCCAAATAAAACTATATTTAACATGATAAAACATACCATTTTTATCTTGACATATACACAGAGAAAGGAATTTATATTTTGAATTTAGAATATAAAATTTGAATGATTTTAATTCAAATAATTGTTCTTCTTACCAAATGTCGGTAAAAAAAAGTATTGTATTTTTACATTGAATTACTTTGCTTTTTCATTACAAATTCTAGAGGTAAAGAGTTTTGTTTACCAGTCAGATAGAATGCCTAGGGCATCTTTCTGCAACTCTTTTACTTTCAAACTAGCTTCCAAAAGAGGTTATCTTTTTACTCTTTTTATATCTTGTGATATATACATAGAAATTAGGAAAACATCATATAAAACACAAATGTAAACTTGTTACATGACTTTTAAAAATATTTCTGCTTAGCAAATTATTTTAATAAATTAATCATCTGTCAACAAAATTAAGTTAATCCTTTAATTATCATGTTGCTCGTTAACTTTAAATAAAAGATGACTTTAATTTCATAACTTAAAACATGTTCTGACAATATAAAAATATTAATTTAACCACATTTCAAGATGTGTTTTTTCCAATTATTCATTTTATCAGGTAATAATCAAAGATTTGTTATTTTTTCTTTATCTCTCCATTTGCATGTGTAAAAGCAAAAAAAATAGAAATAAGTCATTGTAATGCTAAAATCTTAGCTAATATGAGCTTAGTTTTATGTGTCAAAGCCTCATACACTTTTTAAAAAACATTTTTTTAAGAACTAGTTCCAGAAAGTTTTTTTCTTTTATTTTCCTTTTTTATTCATTTATTTTCATTTGTGTATGAAATAAAGTCTTTTTTACCTATGTATCCACTTGTTCCCATTCCAACCCCTCCTGATCAGCCTTCATCCTCCCTCCTACCCATCCCTCATGACCTCCCCTAAAAGACAAAAAGTCCCAAGGTGAATGAGCTCAGCATCCACACCAGAAAAGTATGTTTTCCTCATCCTAATATTAAGACTGGGTTAGGTGTTCTTCTCGAGGATACAGTTTCCAAAGTGGCAGTCCATGCACAGAAACACAATCTGATCACTCTCCTTGAGGCTCCACATACTGCTCATGTCAGTGAACAGTTGCCTATCCTTGGAGGGCCGAGTTTCCTTTTCTGATGGTTCCCAGGTGGCAGTTCTTTTTGTTTTTGTTTTTTTTTTTTTTTTTGTTTTTAACTTTTTTTATTTTTATTTTTATTATGAATAAAATCTCATTTTTTTGTCCATGCATCCCCTTCTTCAAACTCCCTTCCTCTCCCACCCCTCCCACTCACTCTCTCTTCTCCCCATCTCCTTATCTCCTCCTCAGCAAGGACAGGATGTCCTAAAGTCTGAAGGTGGATTACTTCAGCCACCACTCCTGGCAGATCCAATTTTCTCCCCCCAACATCAAGACTGAGTCAGGTGTTCCTCTAGAGGAAGGGGGATCCAAGGTGCCACTCCCAGGTGTTTCAGATCCAAAGCTGTTCAGTAGTTGTGGTTTGCAACTTGGACATGCTTTGCTTTTTCTTTTTTTGTTTAGAGCCCACTAATGAGTGAATATATCCCCTGCTTATCTTTCTGTGTTTTTGATACCTTGCTCAGGAGGATAGTCTCCAAATCCATCCATTTGCCAGCAAATTTTAGAATATCATTTTTTCTTACTGCTGATTAGTACTCCATTGTGAACATGTACCACAGTTTGTTAATCCATTCTTCAGTTGAGGGGCATCTCAGTTGTTTCCAGGTTCTTACTGTTACAAATAATGCTGCTATGAACATAGTTGAGCTAATGTCTTTGGAATGCAAATGTGCGTCTTTAGGGTATACACCCAGAAGTGGTATTGCTGGTTCCTTGGGGAGATTGTTTCCCAGTTTTTAACCCCAGTCA
>PVIH01015875.1:11741-37929 GCA_004025045.1 Sigmodon hispidus
CTGTCTGCTCCCTGCCCAGGGAGGGGATGGGGAGTTGCAGAGAAGAAAAATGACCAGATGTGTTGGGAGGGGGAAGAGACCTTGAATAAGGATATACAGGGATGGAAAAAAAATTCAGAGGGAAAGATGAACACAAAGAAAATATATGTGTAGCAATCTTATTTGTATTTCCACCCTTGATAAGCCATGCTTATGATTCGTATCCTCTGTATAGTTATTTTTAACTCTTCCACATTTTAAATTCTTTTTACTGTGTTTGTTTTTTTTTTTTTGATAAATACAAAATAAAGAAGAAAAAAAAAAAAGAAAAAGAAAAGAAAAACCTTCATACTGCATTCCAGAGTGGCTGAACAAGCTGACACTCCCACCAACAATGAAGGAGTGTTCCCCTTGCTCTGTAACCTCTCCAGCATAGGCTGTCATCTGTGTCTTTTATTTTAACCAATCTGACAGGTGTAAGGTGGTATCTCAAAGGTTGTTTTGATTTGCATTTCTCTGGTGGCTAAAGGTGTAGAGCTCTTTTTCAAGTGCTTTTCACAAATTTGTAATTCTTCTGCTGAGAATTCCCTTTTAAATTCTAAACCCCATTTTTTTTAATTGGGTTGTTTAAGACTTTGGGCTCTAGTCCTCTGTCACTTGTAGGATTGTTGAAAATCTATTTCCATTCAGTAAGCTTCCATTTTGTCTTGTTGACTGTGTTCTTGGCTTTACAGAAGCTTCTCAGTTTCAGGAGGTCACACTTACTGATAGTTCTTCTTAGTGTCTGTGATACTGGTGTTATACTTAGTAAGTAGTCACCTCTGCCAATGTGTTAGAGGTTATTTCCCACTTTTTTTTTTTTTCTATCATGTTCAGTGTGGCTGGGTTTAAGTTGAGGTCTTTGATCCACTTGGATTTGAGTTTTGTGCAGATTGATAGGCTTGGATGTACTTGCATTTTTTTAAAACACTACCATCCAGCCATGCCAACACCATTTGCTAAAGATACTATCTTTTTTCCTTTGAATATTTTGGCCTACTTTGTAGAAGATCAGGTGTTCATAGGTTTTTGTTGGGATCTTCAGTTCTATTCCATTGATCCATGAGTCTGTTTTTATGCCAGTACCAGACTGATTTTATTATTGTAGCTCTATTGTATAATTTGAAGTGGTGGGTGGTGATGCCTCCTGATGTTCTTTTGTTGAGCAAAATTGTTTTGGTGATCCTGGCTTTCCTGTTATTCCAAATGAAATTGACTATTGTTCTTTCAAGGTCTGTCAAAAATTGTGTTGGAATTTTTGATGAGAAGTGTTTTAAATCTGTAGATTGCTTTTGGTAGAAATCCCATTTTTACTATGTTAATCCTACCTATCCAGGAACATGGGAGAGCTTTCCATTTTCTGATATCCTCTTTAATTTCTTTCTTCAGTGGTATAAAGTTTTTATCAAATAGATCTGTTATTTCCTTATAACTTGGTTATAAATACTCCATGGTATTTAATGCTATTTGCAGCTATTATAATGGATGATGTCATGGCCTCATTATAGAGGTATTTTAAAAGACTGATATGAGAAAGTTCCTTTATAATTGGGAAATGTAAGAATAACTAAAGGAAAACAGGCTATAAACCTTTCTTTCAGGAGAAATTCTTCATATTTTAATATTATAACACTATTCTCTTAATACCTACTATGCATCTATTAAATGACCTATCTTAATAAGACAACTGATACAAATAAATACTAAGTTAACTTAGAAGACAAAATACATATGTAAAATAACATTTAGGTGTGAATAAAATATATCAAATTTCAGTAACATTTTAAAACTTTTAGTCATATCGCTAAAGACGATTTGTTATTTATCATAGTTATATTAAGTTCCAAAGTGACTAAATTAGATACTAGTGAAAATATGTCCCATTTTAAATGTACATATATATCTCTGTAAACCTATAATGATATTAATATTTCCATCATTAAAGAGTGTATGATTGTGTATTAAGAATCCTTGTGTTTAAAACTATTTTGTATATTACATTGTGAGTGTTTTAACATTGATCTTGACCAATAGCAGTAGAATTTGTGGTTTTTTTTTCTTTCAACATACTTTTTTCTCTTGAACTCATATCAAGGCACTTTACAATTAAGGAAAGTTACAAAAATTATATAGTAAATGTGACATTCATTTTAAAAAGTAGAACTATTGAAAAGATTACAAAATGTATAATGCACTAGATAATTTAAAGTTAGAGAAAAGGAATGGTCTGAAAGTTTAAAGTGGGAACTTATCTAAAATGCAATATGGGAGGAGTGCCCTTAGGTCAAGACCTCACCCAACTAACATTCCAACTTGTAAATACAGAGAAAAAAAGGCCTGAGGAATTTTCTGCTTTTAAAATGCAACAGGAAAACATTATTTCAAATGCAATTCAAGGAGGCCAGGCACCATCACAAGAGGTCAGGAGAATTTAGCTGTATTTTCCACTTAGTTCTGGATTTTGATTCATGAGAATACAAGGCTCAAGGGTGTGAGGAATACTCCACTGCAGTTAAAGATTGTGCCTGAGGTCAGGTCTGACTGTGAACAGTATTGCATGAAGGTCTGAAAGTTAATCTGGATTCTCTTAGATATTACAATTGTTGGAGATGCCAAAGAATGAAACGAAACTAAAATTGAATTGCATGTTGTGGGCAGAAAGGCTGCAATGGTGGAGTAGTGAGTGCCCTTAGGTATCTTATGTCAAGCTATAGAATTTGGAGTTTGCCCTGTTAGGTTTCAATATAGCTTTAGTCTATTGTTTTCTCTCTATTGCTTCCCAACATCAATTTCAGAATGGTAATATGTATTCTGTGCCATTGTGAGTTAGAAGTATATAATTTTCTTTTAGATTTTTACTTTACAAGGAGTTTCAGTTAAGAGATTGGCTTTAGTCTTTGAGATTTCGAAGTTTATTTTTTTTTCCTCTTTCTTTTTTTTTTTTATTATGAATAAAGTCACATTTGCTTTCCATGTATTTCAAGGTCTCTTCCCCCTCCCACCCCTACACGTCAATCTTCTTTCCATCTCCTTATCTCTCCCTAGCAATGACAGTAGGTCTCAAAGTCCCAATATTGATCAGTTCAGCATCCATTCCTGGCAGATCGTTTCCTCCAACATCAAGACTGAGTCAGGTTTTCCTCTAGAGGGAGTGGGATCCAAAGTGCCACTCCCAGTAGTTTCAGATCCAAAGCTGTTCAGGGGTTGTGGTTTGCAGCTTGGACATGCTTTACGTTTTGCTTTTTTTTGTTTAGAGTCCACTAATGAGTGAGTACATTCCCTGCTTATATTTCTGGGTTTGAAATACCTCACTCAGAAGATTTTTTTACTTATTTAAAAGTTTTTTTTTTTTTCAATTTTACGTACCAACCACAGTTCCCCTCCCTCTCCTTTTTCTACTAGCCCCCAGCTTCTCCCCACCCTACCCTCATCCACTTTTCAGAGAGGGTAAGGACTTCCATAGGGAGTCAATATAGTCTGCATATTAAGTTGAGGCAGGACTAAACTCATCCACCATATGAAGGCTGAGCAAGGTATCCTCCATAGGGAATGGTCTCCAAAAAGCTAGTGCATGCCCTAGAGATAATTTTGGTCCCACTGCCAGAGGCCCCACAGTCCGAGCAAGTCACATATTGTCTTCCACATTCAGAGTGCCTAGTTCAGTCCCATGTAGGTTTCCAACTGTCAGTCCAGAGCCAATGAGCTCTCAGTAGTTAACTGTCTCTGTGTGTTTCCCCATCATGACCTTGTCCCCTTTGCTTATGTAATCCCTCCTCAATCTCTTTTGACTGGACTTGAAGTTGGGGCCAGAAATCTGTGCCTTTGTAAACTTCCTGTCACTTAACTTTTGCTGATCTCAAAAATATATAGAGAACTCAAGAAACTAGAGTTCTAAATAACCCAATTTAAAAATGGGTTCAGAACTAAGGGAATTCTCAGCAGAAAAATTACAAATGCCTTAAAGGCACTTAAAAAAATGCTCAACATCTTCAGCCATCAAAGAAATGCAAATCAAAACAACTTTGACATACCACCTTACACCTGTTACAATGGCTAGGATTAAAAACATAGATGATAGTCTATGCTGGAGAGGATACAGAGCAAGGGGAACACTCCTCCATTGTTAGAGGGAGTGTAAACTTGTCCAGCCACTCTGGAATGCAGTATGGCGGTTTCTCAGAAAACTGAGAATTAATCTCCCCAAGGATCCAGAAATATCACTACTGAGCATATACCCTAAAGATGCACATTTGTACCCCAAAAGCATTAGCTCAACTATGTTAATATCAGCATTATTCATGATAGTAAGAATCTAGAAACAACTTAGATGCCCCCAACTGAGGAATGGATTAACAAATGGTGGTACATCTACTCAATGGAGTACTACTCAGCAGTAAGAAAAAATGATATCCCAAAATTTGCATGCAAATGAATAGATTTGGAGACTATCCTCCTGAACAAGGTCTCACAAACCCAGTAGGTTAAGCAGGGGATGTACTCACTCATTAGTGGACCTTAAGCAAAAGCACTCTTACATCATTGAAAGAAGGAAGATCATTAGCATGAATGTCTTAGATCTTTAGCTTACCTTACAATGATACTATTTGGAACCAGTATCTATCTGCATTTGATCTCCTAAAATTCCACTGAGTTTGCTACTGTGCCATCCACTTGTAACAATTATATACAATGAATAAATGAAAAAAAGAGACTTTGACCTTTTAAACTGTGTTAGATTTATTTGTTTTATTTGGATGTTTTATTACAAGCCAGTGAAGATGAAGGACTTGACTGTAGTGGTTTGAATGATAGAGTTACCACTATAGGCTCTTATATTTGAAAACTTGGATTCTAGTGGGTTTAATTACTTAGGAAGGTTTAGGAGGTGTGAATTTGTTGATGGTAGCTGGCTTTGAGGATTCAGAATATTCAAGCCATTCCCAGTCTGTCTTTCTCTGCCTCATGAGTAGCAAACCAGATGTGATGAACTTCTAGTTCTCGTCATGATAGTAAATGTCTGAATCCATAGACCAGACTGCCGCCTGCCCAGGGAGGGGATGGGGAGTTGTGGAAAAGAGAGAATGAACTGATGTGTTGGGAGGGGGAAGGGACCTTGAATAAGGATATACAAGGATAGGAAGTGTGACTTCTTTGATCATAATAATAAAAAAAAAAACCGATTTCATTAAAAAAATAAACATTCACAGTGTCATCAATGACTTTCACAAACATCAAAATCTTTTCAGATCATTGTAAAATTTGAAAATCAAAGTAGTCAAATAAGTGCTTTGAAGCCCCATGATTGTTATTTTCTCTAATATTACTTAAAACACTGCTACACATTCACTTATATTGATTATAATACACTTAATATTTTACTTTCTGTTTCTGTTTATTTCTTCATTCTGCATTTACTATAAATTACTCAGTCATTGCATTGGTCACTGTAATTAAATTTATCACCATTTTTTTTCATGAAATATTCAGTCATAATTTTCTCATACAATTAACTTAGAGAATGTCTCTATTAAACATGTATAAATTTATTTTTAAATATGTATTATTGATATATTGTTAGTTGTTAAGAGCGGTACATCATTCTCTATTATTAAGTGAATATCGTAGTTCTTTTGGTATATACATTGTTTTTATTATCTCTTTGCAATGTTAATAATTCAATAAAAATTTTTAATTAAAGTAATTGTTTCAGATCATATTTGACATTCCTGTCACATTCAGTTTTATCTTTGTTTCTTAACCAAAAATACACATTTAAACTTCTTCCCTCTGGAGCCCAGCTCATGTATAATATATAACTTATACTTTACATCAATTTTCTGATATAACAATTTTTTTATATTTTAAAATATATTTATTTAATGCATATAACTTGTAGCATTTCATGTTCATTATTGAAATATGTTATACCATTATGTTTCTGTGCATAAGACATAAAATAACAGAGTTTTTCTATAATAAAGATATTGAATAGATTTCTCTGGGTTTGTAACAGAATATTAATATGTCTGATGAAAGAAGTAATACTTTATTATTGTGTTAGAGTATGGACTTTGGACTATTGCTTATTATTGTTGTTTCAATGTTTATTTGTATTCAGAATTTATATGATTTAAATTTATTTTCTACAACTAGTTAGTTTTATTTCACATCTGTCTGTATTGCCATATTTATCATTCATATTATGTTATCTATTGGTAAAAATTCTAGATTCATGAATATTTCTATTTTTTAATTTAATGATATACTTTATTCACATATTAGCAGGCAAACTCAGAATTAAACATTCTAAAAATAAAAAAAATGGTTAATTTCAATCAACAGCATAATGAGACTAAAGTCTCAGTTTCAGTGAGGTATTAATTCAAATGTAGTGTCAGTCTATAATATTGTTTTAGTATATTTCTTTAAAAAATAATGTGTTTATTGTAAGTGCTAGATTATTATGTTAGTATGTTTATTTTTATACATCTATCAACATTGATATGATCAGAGT
Organism: Sigmodon hispidus; assembly: GCA_004025045.1. NCBI lineage: Eukaryota > Metazoa > Chordata > Mammalia > Rodentia > Cricetidae > Sigmodon > Sigmodon hispidus. The sequence continues at coordinate 18,274 of PVIH01015875.1, forward strand.
TTACATAAATAATGGACAAAGAATTTATTGTACAATTAAAATTGAGAGAATTAAATTTAATAACAACTCACCTTTTAGCACTATAAAAGGTGAAGATATGCTACAAAATATGGTGTAAAATAGTGCCTTTTATAAAGTGTTCTATGTACACATGGCAATGTAAATTTTATAAACCTCATCATTTAATAATTGACACTCAATATGTGATTTTAGATGTTTGAATTATTATGTTCCATGTAGATAAAAATTTTAAGACATAGGGTCAGTCAGCATTTTGAAGTATATTAAAATATTTTCCTATAATAGCTGATGTGATTTTTATTCCTTGACCTGTATAAATAAAACTTTATCTTAAAAATTAAAATCATAAAAAATATGTTCTTTGTTCCTCTATAAATTGGATAATTATCTTGAGCATTATTCTTTTCTATGTGTTATTATCAACATCCTACAAGAAATATACATTTTCAAAAAAATTACATCAAGTGAACTGGAAACAGTAAGATACATTTTAATAAAAGCAGATGCCATTATTTATTTAAACGTTTTTATCAATGACATATTTTGAAAATGTTATCTTTATTGTGGAACAGTTTTCTTAACAATATTACTCTTATTCTCGTTTTTGAAATTTCAATGCTTTTCAAATACTAAAATATATTGAAGTCAATAAGAAAATATAAAATCAAGTAGAAAAGCAAGAAAAACTACAAAATAATGAAAAAAATTATAATTACCAATATCATACATATCCAAAGTGCCTAAATTAAGCCTTATCTATTATGTAATATGTATATTTATTTACATCTATCTTTCTATCTGTCTGTCTTTCTGTGTGTCATTTTACTCATGAAATATCAATCCTGAAAAATGTAACACAGCACCCTAATATCAGAATTTGTTTTAATATATTGATTTTGGTATGTTAGGACAATATCCATAATGTTTTAAATTATAAATGTATTTCAAGGACAACTGAAATTTTGCACAACTCATAAATGTCAAACCAATGGAAGGTGATGTGTTTATGCATCATCACTTTTCTATTCCCATGAGATAAATGATGACTTTCCACCATGTGAATCGTACATCAGTTCTGCCCGTGACAGTTTGCCCATTGCTGCTTCTCCCATTCTGTCATGTGTCCTGTGCTGTGTAGTGGTGCCCCAGTGAACACGTGCAGCCCGCATTCTGCATACTGTGTGTTGTTATTTTCTCTCCTTTCCTTGCATTGTGCAGCTGTGCCTGTCATCATCCTGTCTTCTGTCTTCTGATGATATCTTCCGCAGTACTGCTGGTACAAATAGCATTGCCTCATTGCTCAAGAGTTGGCTGTGATCCAGGAATTTGAGTATTTATGAATGAAAGCCTTTGCCAATTATCTGACTCATTCAAAGCAAATTGAAATTTCACATTTAATACAGAGCTCAGCTCAGATTTAGATATTTTCACAAAATTGACAACAAAGAAATATTCTGATTTCCTGAAAATTTTCATATTGATTTAGAGGTGGAAGGGAACATAGGCAAACACCCCGTGTGAGAGCTACTGAATAAACAAAAAGGAATAGCAGGATAAGAGTATTTATAGAAATAAAATTAGCATAAAAAGCTGCCTCAAATAGTTATAGAGGCTACCAAGTTTTAAGGTACAGTGTAGACCAGCAGCTTTTAATCTTTGTAAAACAATGTGTCTCAAGACTGGCAAGATAGCCCAAGAGTGATGCAATATAATCTACAGGAAGAAGCTGAATTTTATTGTTTTCTTGTCATTAATTCATCTTTTTCTCTTCTTTTCTTTTTCTTAAGTATCAAAACAATAACCTAAAATAACATATATAGAATATTTTTATCTACATAAAGCTTACCAGTTTAAACTTACCTAAGATATCTTCCAAGTTGACCTACAATAAGCCACTGTGTGTATATTGTAGAATATTTGTTAGATTGAGAATAAACAAACAAATAGTAAATTAACATTTTTATCATTTACTTAAACTTTGTTTAGATGGGAAATCTATATAACACCTGATTCCAAATAACATTGAAGTTGTATCACACTGTAAACATGTTTAGATGACCTAGTTGTAGATATGTTTGGCAAACCTTGTGCATATATTTTTCTTAAAGAATGATGTAATTTGTTTTCACTTTTATTCATACTGCAGAAGAAATAAATAGATTATTTTTAATAAGACCTATATATTTTAAAACAAAATTTAGGTAATTGTTATTGAATATTGTTATCAAATATAAACTTACTTGTATTATAATCTTTTTATCAATTTAGGTTTATATATATATAGGCAGATCTTTATATTGAAGGGTAGAACATCTACTGTTTTATTGTGAGACCATGTTCAAACTGTTAATGTGTTTTATTTTTTGCATATTATTATCTATATTTTTTGAGTCTTGAAATACATTTTAAACTTAAAAAAAATTTTAGATCTTAGAAGTTTTCTTTTGTATATATATGGTGTGTGTATATATGTATACTATAATTGTGCTTTTGTGTATAATATAAAGATTCATTTCTTTTCTTTTTATTATACATAGACTCTCATTTTTTTAATCCATGTATCCCTTGTTCAAACTCCCTCCACCCTCCGGCCCCTCCCAGTCACTCTCTCAGTCATCACAGTCACTGACACTGACATTTCTTCTTCTAGGTTTCTTTATTTAAGTTTATATTTACAGCAACCTCCCACTAATATGTAAAAAATTATCTGTATCTATAATTAAGTACCTATTAATACAGGCAGGCCTTGTTAAACATTTGACACAAACAAAATACTTTACAATATTTATCATTTTGTTGAATGTATGGTAGATTTTTGAAGTAACAAAAGATGTAAATCAAAATAATTAAGGCATTTATTTTTAGTCTTTGACAGTATGTATTTTAAAGTGGTTGAAAGAACATATATTTTTACTTTCATTATTTTTGTTTTAATATTTATGTGCTATATTAATATGTACTGTTATTATTGTTTTAGCTTTTAAAAACTTTAGAACTAGACAGCTTAATAACCATTTATATATTATGGAGAAAGTACAACAGCCAAAAAATCTGGGAAATATACACCAAAAAAAAAAATTGTGCCAAGTGAGTAAGCAGGCAAAATATTGTTCAAAAGCATTGTTTTGCTATCAAATAAACACCTTGAGTCAGATGCAGTATGAGAGCCCCAAGCTCTCCGAATTTGAGCACTAAAGGAGCAATCAGCTAGCTCATTGTGGATTCAAATGCTGTTTCCAAACACAGGATGCCTGCATCCAAAGTCTGAGTTGCTAAGTGCCTGATTACACTTAAACAATAATGGGCTGCCAAGGCATTCCTTTACTTCAGCATTAACACTAAAGCCAATATTCTGATGCAGGGCTGAAGAGCCTAACATGGGCATTTACAGTTTTAAATTAGGTTGTTTCCTTGTGATCTCCTTTTCTACACACACTTAATACTTTAGTGACTTGAGTAAAAGATCTCTGGAACCCAAATATAGTTTAAAGATAATATGTAAAGATTCAGTAAAACATAGCACATTTTATATATATATATATATATATATATATATATATATTTCCTTTTCATCAGACTTAAAACTAACCATAAGCTCCTCACAGATCCAATTTTACTTAATCCAATTGATCATACTTCTTCCAGGCATAAATATTCAGGACTGAAATCTCCTCTTGACCAATTGTTCTTGCGATGAATAAGTAATGTCCATCTTGGTCTCTTTTAATTGCTTTTAGCTTAAAGTCTACTTTGTTAGATATTAGGATGGCAACCCCAGCTTGTTTCTTAGGACCATTTGATTGGAAAATCTTTTCCCAACCGTTTACTCTAAGCCTGTGTCTATCTTTGTGGTTGAGGTGTGTTTCTTGTATGCAGAAGGATGGCTTCTGTTTTGTATCCATTTTGTTAGTGTGTGCCTTTTTATAAATGAGTTGAGTCCATTGACATTATGGGATATTAGTGACCACTGATAGATGTTTCCTGCTATTTTTGGTAGTAGCTTCTATGTATTTCCTTTCTCTGTGCTTTTCTTCTGTAGTATTGATTGTTTGTGGTTTTATGGGAATCTGGGATCATTAGGTTGGAGTTTTCACTCTAATGCTCTCTGGAGGGCTGGATTTGTAGATAGGTATTGTTTCTGTCTGAGTTTGTCATGAAATATCTTGTTTATTCTATCTATGGTGATTGATAATTTTGCTGGATATAGTAGTCTAGGTTGGCAGCCATGCTCTTTTAGTGTTTTTATAACTTCTAACCAAGCCCTTCTTGCTTTCATTGTTTCCATTGAATAGTCAGGTGTTATTCTGATGGGTCTGCCTTTATAAGTAAGTTGGCCCTTTTCTTTTGCAGTTCTTATTATTTTTTTAATTTGTTCTGTATGTTATGTGGCTTGAGTATTATGTGACGAGCAGACTTTTTTGGGGGGTCATATCAAATTGGTGTTCAGCAAACTTCTTGTATCTTTATAGGCATTTTCTTCTTTACATTAGGAAAGTTTTCTTCTATGATTTTATTGAATACATTATCTGTCCCTTTGAGCTGGTATTCTTCTCCTTCTATTTCTACTATTCTCAGTTTAGGTCTTTTCATGGTGTCTCAGATTTCCTGAACATTTTGTATTATGGCTTTTTTCATTTTAGTATTTTCTTTGACTGATGTATCTAGTTCTGCTACTGAGTCTTCGACTCCAGAGATTCTCTTTTCCATCTCTTGGATTCTGTTGGTTATGCTTGTATCTGTAGTTCCAGCACTTTTCTTCAAATTGTCTATTTCCACCTTTGCCTCATTTTGTGCCTTTTCTTGTTCAGCTACTCTGAAATGCTTTATGTCGGTTTCTCAGAAAACTGGGAATCAATCTCCCCAAGGATCCAGTAATACCACTTCTGGGTGTATACCTGAAAGATGCATATTCGCACTCCAAAGGCATTAGCTCAACTATATTCATAACAGAGCAGCATTATTCATAATAGCAAGAACCTGAAAGCAACCTAGATGCCCTTCAACTGAGGAATGGATTAACAAACTGTGGAACATCTACACAATGGAGTACTTACTACTCAGCAGTAAGAAAAAATGATATACCAAAATTTGCAGGCAAATGGATGGATTTGGAGAATACCCTCCTGAGCAAGATATCTCAAACCCAGATAGATAAGCAGGGGGTCTACTCACTCATTAGTGGACTCCAAACAAAAATAAAAGCAAAAAACAAAACATTTCCAAGTCACAAACCACAAACCCTGAACAGATTTGGATCTGAAACACCTGGGAGTGGCATCTTGGATCCCACTCCCTCTAGAGGAACACCTGACTCAGTCTTGATGTTGGGGTGAGGAAACTGGATCTGCCAGGAGTGGATGCTGAAATGAGCAATACTGTCATTGTCAAGGAGGAGATAAGGAGATGGAGAGAAGATTGACTTGTAGGGGTGGGAGGGGAAGGGTATCTGAACAAGGGGATACATGGATAAAAAATGAGACTTTATTATTAATAAAAAAGGAGAAAAAAAGTTTTCCCATTCCCACTATAGCTCCGCCTCCCTCCCCTTCTCTCAGTCTTCCCTCAGCCTCTCCACACTCCACCCATCTATCCACTCCCCAGGGCAGGCAAGGAATTCTAATGTGAGTTATACAGTTACACTGAAGCTGAAAGACAAGAAAGTGAGAAATATTCTAGAATACATTGGCACAGATGATCACTTTTTAAATATAAAACCAGTAGTACAGACACTTAGAACAATTAATAAATGGGGCCTCTTGAAATTGAGAAGCTTCTGTAAGTTAAAGTACCAGGTCAATAAGTCAAAGGGACAGCCTACAGAGTGGGATAAGATCTTCACCAACCCTACACCTGACAGAGGATTCATCAAGACCAATAAAATAAATAATCCAATTTATAATTTGGGTTTAGAGCTAAATAGAATATTCACAGCAGAAGAATTCCAAGTGGCTGTAAAACATTTAAATAACTGCTCAATATCCTGAAAATATATTCTTACTATTAAGAAAATAAAATTATAACTACTCTGATAATTTATCTTATCGTCTAACAGAATAAATAACCCTAACCCTTACCCTAACCCTGGTTAATCTAGAAGGTCATTATTTCATTTGTTTCTTTCTTTACTCTGCTAGAGATTAAATGCAGGGTCTGCCACAATATATCTAAATTTTCTCCAAGTGAACAATATTCCTAGTCCTAGTCTTTCAGTTCTAACTTAGTTATAAGACAAGGAACAACCACAAAATCTTCGTACTAAAATTTCAGTGATAATAATGCTATTCACCTACAAAAGAACTTTAAAAATAGCATATAGACTTAATCACCAAAGGTATAGATTGTAGAAATTACACCTGTCTCTGGTAGTTTAAATTATTGCTCATTAGAATATATTTTATTTTAAGCTATATCAATGATAAGAACATCACATAAATTAAAAGAATTATTGAATCATATTGAATCATGGCTTTGTCTATTTTTCTAATGTTTGCTTCCTGTAATAGAGAACTCATATTCCCAAATTTTTATAGGGATTCTTCTATGAGCTTTTACATTATAAGTTTGCATTTAAATTTATTACCACCTCAATCTACTTTGGTTAACTGTTGGAAATGAGACATTTTAATAAGTATATTTTGTGTCACGAATTTAATTTGAACTATATCATAAAGTCTTACATGCTTTAGTATTTGTATTTTTAAAATTTGTGAAGATTTCTATGGATACATATAAAAACCACAAAAATCATTTGAATTAAACATAGTTGACAATTTAACCATTACTAAATAGGTTATATCATATAAAAGAGATAGTAGGCCTTTGTCACTGATATATCATTCTTTTCATTTCCAAAATTTTCAGCAACTTCCAAATTGTGAAATGAATAAAAGGAGATAATAGACCAGTCTTCTGGACAGAAGTGAATCAGAAAATTTGTAAAATCTAGTTGACATCAGTTCTAGATTTTTCTACTTATATATTAAATTTTAATATTATTTAAATATTTGTTCTTTATTTTAACATTGTGCTATAGTATAACAACTTTGGAGGTACCTAAATTATATAAATGGGAAAAAGTCCTTTTTGTACTTTTCAGAACTCTTAGAAACTAAAAATGTAGAATGTTAACTTATAAATATGCTAGAAAATCACAATTACAACTTGTAATGGTTTGGAGATATTGCATCTCTTTTTCTACATCCTAGAGACATATCCTATTCCTGTTGCTTAAATTTCATTAAATAACCATGTTCTCTAAGAGACGTTGTTTAGACAGACATGATCATCAAATTTGAACTTTTTTCCAATAGTTATAGTTTGGTATTATTTTACTATATAATGTGATCCTATTCAATATTTTCAAGCATCTTTAGTTTTTCCTTCTCCACATTAGTAGAAGCTGGGAGGCAGGTAATCTGATAAGTGGTTGAGTTTCTCTTAAATGACCTATGTGTCTGTAGATAGTCTTGCCCCATCCTCCTACATATACCCAAAGTAAACACTGTTTTCACCAATCCACATTGGAGTGGAATCTATTGGTATTGTGTTTATACCAAAGTAAACATTTGACAACCCATCCAAGAAAAGTTTATGCAAGTGTGAGCTATACTTTGGTAAAGAAAAGTTCGCAAATGGTTATTATTATTATAATATTTGAAAACTCTTTACATCCTTTTCTATTCTAGTGTTTCTGTAAAAATTTTCTCCAATTCTTTTTACACTTTATTTAATTTATAGGAATTTTTTTCATTCTGGTTACAGTTTTTCCTAGGTTGTTATTTTGTCTCTTTCAATATTCCTCATTCTTTATCTCTTGTCATATTATTTAATGAATACAGAATATGTATAGCTAAAATATATGAATGAATGCTTTCAAAAATACACTTGAAATCTATTTCTTTAAATAAATAGCATATTATTTGTTTAATTTATTTAAAAATTTGTTTAATTCATTGTGATATATAATATTTTCTTTTGTCATCTGAATTTAATTAAGTGAATACATGGAATAACATGTAATGGTTAAGGGAATCAAATATTTTTTCATAAAGAAAAATATTTTATACCTTTAAGTTCTAATAGGAATAAATTCGTGTACTAGAGCTTGACTACACATAAAATCACAAATAACTACTACATCAACTTTTTATTATGCCATGCTATATAAAGCCAGATAATTGCCTAACTTGTTTTAATTAAATATATTTTCAACATTCTGTAAGACATCAAAGGACAGAGTAAATTATAGTAATGCAGTTCTATCATATTGCCTATAATTATGTATTAGATCTCAAATAATTCAATCAACTAAATGAGTTTAGTAAAGTTTATGTCACTTTGGAACATAAATTTACTCACTTGTTATTGTTAAATGAGACTGCATATTTCATTTCCAATCACCATTAATAAAATAACAATTTCTAAATGTTGACTACAATGATTCGGTTTCTTTCTTGGTACTACTTTATATAATTAATTTAAGTTGTTAGTGTATAAACATTATACCAAAAATTTGTCCTATAAGAAATGTGCATAACAATATATTTCTTATGTTAACAATAATATAACATATCAAAATATTTAAATATTTATATATATTTAAAATATATTGTATATATTTAAAGAAGTAAAGTGACAATACTCAATGCTTAACAAAACATATTTGATAATAGATATACAGACTGAGGAATGAAAATCTCATTGCTTAACAAACATATTTGGTGATCTATACAGGCAGAAAAAGATGAAAGGTAATAACTGATAAATATATTTTTACAGCAGAATGCCATTATGTAATTCTTACCTTCATTCATGAGGGAGTCACAGACATAAGACTAGCACTAATTTTAAAACTTCTACCTATATATGAGAATACATGGCAAAGGCTGTTTTAGATTTTGAGCAGCAAACCTGTCAGAACCTGCTAGATAAGGACACTAAAATGTAGAGCTCCATAATGTCCCCGATTTTGTCTTCAGATAGTTCACATGTACTCAGACAAAGTGCAGCACTGTCTGCCTCCGTCATATTGGGCTGAGAAGACTGAAGTCAGAGTTATTGAGATGGCCATGAAATACAGGCAGATCAGTTCTGGACTACACAGTCCTGCAGAGAAAATCAGACAAAATATAAGTAAAATCCTTCTTTTCAGTTTTTTTTATACAATTCCATGCATTCTTAGTTTATTCAAGAGCATAGAGGAAAATATCAAGGAACAAATCTCCATGAACGACTCCTGGTACTCAATCAAGCTGGAATGAAGAAGTAATCAGCATGCAGAGGTCATGCAGTATGGGCTTCCACATTCTACAAATACCTCTGAGTGCAGTAGCTATGGAGGCTATAACAAATTATATTTCTCAAAATTTATTTAGATACAATAAAAACTTAAAGAATAGTTTTTACTATGACTATACAATAAATCTTCATCTTGTAAAATTGGTTAATTTAAACAGTATTTTAGAAAATTAAGCCAGACCTGAAAGACTACATTCAGAGAAATAATCATGTTATTTTCAGGAGAGAGGGAGAGAGAGAAAGAGTGAGAGACAGACAGAGAGAGAGAGAGAGAGAGAGAGAGAGAGAGAGAGAGAGAGAGAATATTAAATTTTGCCACAACGTTTTCACATATTTTTCCTTAGATGTAGATGACATTACTTCTGGTATGATTAATGAACTGTTATATGATAGCAACAATTTTTTCTGCTTATATATATCTATCATTTAAGTTAAATAATCTTTTGACTCTTGTGAAGTTAGACAATGAACGTAAAATGTAGTTATCTCTTGCAGATATTAATTTCAGTTCTTTGGAATGAAAGAGAAAACTATCAGAACAATCATGAGGAAATGAAAAACAGAAGAGATTATATATATATATTTCACTAAGAAGGATCCACAAATATTATTATAAAATGACAGACACATTCTGTAAAATGAGGGAATAAGATATATAAATATATAAATTTCAGAAAGCACAGATTTTATTAAATAGTTGTGCATAACAGTATATCCTAATATTTCAATAAAAGTAAATACACTTTAAAATAAACAAAGTTACTTTTCATGGACAGTGTAGCATAGTTATTATTTTGTTCTTTTTTTCTTTTCATACATCATTTCACCTTTATTATTTATGATAAAACCTATGAAGCATATTAAAATCTACAGAAACGTTCTGTAATTACCTAGTTTATAGCAAGTCATTATATATTTTCTTCAGTCTAGAGGGAAATTCCTGGAAATGGCAAACTTAGACTCTCATTGATTATCTAATTCACATAGCAGTTCTCCTCTTGAATAGGCATTAGCTCTAAAATGTAATCATTGTAAGAAATAAAACATGACATTGAGTTTTAGTGCATGATTATAATTTTCTGTACAAACTGTGAGGCTTATAGTATTGTTAATACAAGTTTGAATTTATCTTCTAGCCAGGGCACTTGCAATTTCCCTTAATCATGTAAAGTCCTTATGTTTAGAATACAATGTACCCACATACAAGGGGACTGTTAGCAATTAATTTTGAAGTGGAAAACCATGTGGGCACAATGAAGCAGGGTGTGTTTCATATTACTGCAAATCCCACAAAGGGGCACTGTCACCAAGAGGTTCAAAATCACTGGCTTCAAATATATACTTAAAATTTATACAAAGAATTTTTCCTTGGCACCCAGTATGAGCTAAAACCATTTTAAACTTATGTTCAGTCTAACCTCACAGCACCAAAAAAAAAAAAAAAAAATCATGAACTTTTCTCATTTTAGCTCTATTATATTTTGGCATTATTTTCTGATGGGCATTTTTTTTACATCCTATAATTAAAATTCTGAAGAAATGAAATACCATTTGAAAAGGCACAATATACTTTTTTCCAGTTTATCAGTGATCTCTTTTATTATTGTCTTTAGTGTTTTGCTGAAATTTGTAAATCCTATATTTCAAATATTTTTCCAAGAGCAGAATCAATCATCTTTTAATAGAACTGTTCTTCATATTTATTGTTTTAACAAAAAACAATATTCTGAGCACACATTACAGACCATATTTTTCAAAATACTAGGTATGTACATTATTTGTCAAAATATTATTTTAAAAAGTGGTTGAGCAGGGCCAGTATTCTTTGGTGCAGGACTCCAACATTTAAATATCCATGGTAAGCCTAGAACTTCTGATCTTTTTCTTTATCATCTATGTTCAGGGATTATATACTTATCAGAATATACAATTACATAGGCATACATGATATATTATTTTGTCTGAGTACCTTTATTATGTAAAAATATCTTGGATTAATAATAATACCTACAAGATAGACTAAACCCAAGATGATCCAAGAAAGCATAGTTGGATTGAAACATTAGCACTCTCCCCATGTAGCTAAGTCTCACATCAAGAATCAATGTGCAAGACACAATAGACTTACTTCAGGAAAAACATCCTAGTTCATTATAAGCAATGAACAAGTTATATTGAGTAAGAACATGAGTTCTACAATTCAAATAAATGGAGTACAATATAGCACAACTGGAGGCAAAAAATTTAAAAAAAAAGTTTTATTTTTGTTCTTTCTTTAGTTGAATTAGATGTTTTACATATAATAGATACTGATCATGTTTTTTTTCTCGACCAGGTATTCTGGAATATCCCTGGTCTTACGTTGCATTGGAATCCAAATCTTTTCTGCCTTTCATTAGAAACTAACAGATTTCTTAAAAGTAAGAAAAAAAGACAAAACAATAACAAACAAACCATAATAAGACAAAATTAATGAAAAAGAATAAAAGAAAAATTGTGGACTATACATGTAAAAATAGAGACAAACCAATATGTAAACATATACCTAAAAGTGAATTTAAATGCCATGACGTTTTTGTTGTTACATCTTTACATTTTTGGTCATTAAATAAGTTTTTAACTTTAATAAGCCATGGTATCTGAAGCTTAGGACAGACATCAATTTTATATAAAGATGAACCCTGAATAAACTAAAGTGTTAGTACTACATGGCCCTCTTCTGTAGTGTGTGTGTGTATGTGTGTGTGTGTTTCTGCACACACACTCAGGTGTGCTCACATACATGCATTTGTGTTGTCAGCATCCAAATTTCTCTTTTTTAATTACAGTTATCAAAGCAGATTTAGGAAAATTTACCTTAATCTACTACACGTGTGTTATGAATTGTGAACACTTTCTCAAAAAATATATTTACATATATACTACAGTAAAAAGTAGAGTTTATCCATAACAGAGTACAACTAAACAATGTATGTAACATTTTTGGTGCCATTTTCAAATAGATATCTAAGTTAATTCAATTCAGTTAAAACCAGGATACATTTAACCAATTACTTGATTCTTTAGTAATTAATAATGAATGCTTATGTGATAAAAATAACTGTAGTAAGTACCAATAGTTGGTAAAAATAAAGGAGGAGAAGGGAAAAGGCATGCAGAAGAACAAAAATCTATTTATTAAAAAAAAAAAAGCCTGAATCATCAATTTATTCTAAAAGCACATTCTTTGTTATTGTAAATAAATCCAACTCCAAATTTCTAATTGTGAGCCATCTATTGTGAAGGATTATCACATTTTTAAAGGGATTTTATGTGCAGTATTCCTTTTATATTTTCTATTTGATTCCCATGTTCTTTTTTCAGGTTTCACTGACCAAAAAGAACACAAACGAGGAATAATAATCTAATCTTAGAAACATTTACCCAGGATGATCCTACAACATCACTGAACTAAGCAAAAAAAAAAAAAAAGTCTTGCCAAGAAGCATCTTATGTAGTCATCATAAGATGTTGCATTGAAATATACAGAATATGCACTATTGTACCGTAGTCTATTCTAATATTTAACTTTAAAGTCTATCATGAGTCAATATGGAGTAAATGAGGTTAAGTATCAGCCCATTTCTGTTTCATCATGCAACAATTGCCTCCATATGTAATGGAAATCACTGAAGTATATGTAAGGACTGCTAAACACAGACAATCTATATCTCAAGATTACTATCTTATTGCTTCAATCATTGCTGACAACTCTGAGAATTTGCATTTAAATTAATTCTCTAACAGATTCTTATTTTAAAGTACAAGGGACATTGCAAAAGCCCAAATAGCATAGGTAAGAGAGAAAATAGCTCCATCCGAAAGACCAATGCATAGAAGAGAATGAAGAGGATAAAGAGTATTTTTGATTTTCTTTTCATTTTTTTCTTTGTTTTTGTTTTAGACTATCTCTCTCTCTCATGTGTGTGTGTGTGTGTGTGTGTGTGTGTGTGTGTGTGTGTGCATATAGATAGAGGGAATCTATTTCAATGTAGAAAGATAACACACAGATATTAAAATGTGCTGCTATAGGAATAGTTAAAATACACTAATGGAGAAATTTATAATGAATGAGAAAAATTCATTCAAAGGTATTTTTGTAGAAATATTATTGGAAAGGGAAGAAGGGAAGCCTTCATTAAAGGACAAATGAATATTCTTTTTTAAATTTTTTGCATTTATTTTTATTAAAGAATTCTTTTTTCAGTTGCTATGAATGAAGAACAGTTATACATTGGAGGTTAATTGAAATCCTGAGTAAGAAGACACCAGAGCTTCTCAGCTTTTTTTAAATATTTGGGTACTTGAATTTATAAAAGAAAAATAGGTTTATTATTAGATGTGATTGTTTTCTACTCTCTAATATCTAATAATACCTAATATTATACTGTAGATATAAGTAACCCTAGTAGTCCCTCTACATTTGTTTGAACTCTCTTGAGTACGGATCACATCTCCCTTTGTGTGTTTGTGTTGCTGATACTTGCTCCTTTGCTTCTGCTGTTATATCAGAACAAATCACCACACACCTTCTGAGGTCAGATAGATATTAACCCTGAGAGCAACAGAAGCCCTGGTGCTAATTACTACCACAAACAGCAAACATCCTGAAGCCCATGAGAACTGTTCAGACAAACAAAACAGGAATGTACAATGGGGCAGAAGAGAGAATATTACCTTTTTGTCCTGGCCTTCCAATGTTCTCGCCAAATTTGGACTCTTGAAAGACAATTCTTTTTTTTACTTTTTTAAGTGTCCTTTATATATATATATATATATATATATATATATATACATATATATATGCTTAACTCTAGTTTCACTTTCCCTCTCCTTTTTATTTTCTTATGTTTTATATCTGTTTTTATTGCCATGCAATATATCTTAATTTTTAATTTTTTCCTATTTAAATCTTTTTAAATGAATATATTTTGTCCTCATATATATTATATAACATATTGATTATAAATAGCCTCCCTCTAATCTTCCCATTTCCTCCCTATGCCCCCTTCCATCAGGTCCACTTCTTTTCTTTTTCTCATTAGAAAACAACAGGCTTCTAAGGGACAGAAATAAGATGTAATAATATAAACCAAAACTATACATTGAAATTTGACAAGAAAAAAACAATAGAAAGAAAATAGGTCAAGAGAAGGTATAAGAGTCAGAAACACACTCATTCACACACTCAGGAGTTCTGTAAAAACACTAAACTGTAAGCCTAATTGCATACGCAAATGACCTGGTACAGGTCTACAATGTCCTTGGGAAAGCTGTCTCATTCTATGTGAGTTTCTATAAACTTTGTGCATGTTGACTTTCAGGAGCTTGTTTTCTTAATGCCCCCCAACTCCTCTGGCCCTGATACTCTTCCTGCCTCCTCTTTCACAAAGCCGTGGGGGCAGGGATTTAATAAAGACCTCCAATTTAGGGCTGAGTGTTTCAAGTTCTTTTGCTCTTGTATAACGTCTGGCTGTCATTTGTTCCATCTGCTGCTGGCAAAAGTATTTTTGAAGTGCTAAACTCATCATACTATATTCAGGACACACATAAATAGAAAATGAACACTTCTTACTAAATTTCAACTGAAAAGATCTTATTTTCAAGCAAGATTAAATGTTTTCAATACAGATTATTTTTAGAAAATATTCCTGACAATGAAAATACAAAACATTTTTTTGCAAGGGAAATGAACAGAACAGTAATAAATTTTGTCTTAACTCTTACTGGAAATGCAAAGTTATCAAAATGCATATGTAAATATTACTGAAACTTTTACCTGAGTCATGAGCAAAACACTTAGAAGTATTACATTTTTATCCTCTCACAGAATTTAATAGCTATAAGCCAAATACAGTTTTAGAAATCTGACCAATTTTTTTCAGAATGAAAGTGTTTCCACCTGCCCACAGACAATACAAAAGAAAAATGTGTGAACTTTCTAAGAGAAACAGTACTTGTGAAAAAATCTGGGAGACAACCAAGTATTTCTTTTGAAGTATATAATTTATTACAAAAGCTATATTCAAGAAATTTTGTTCAGACTTCTAAGCAGAACAAATCAAGTCACAGTTTATATGTGTTAGTTTATGTATGTGCATAAATTCTGAATGTAAATTTGGAATTGTCCACAGTTAGGCATATAGTTTTCTTTTTAATTTTATTAGGAGCCACTTGTTTATTTCAAGATCTCTTTTGAGTAAGAGTTGCCAGGTATCCCCTGGAAGAGGAGTAAGAACATAAGCAACACATGTCCAAAAAAGGTCAGCATGTGATATACCTGTGAATTTTTCTTTTTTAAATTAATATAATAAAGTATCACTTTTTACCCATATATCCCCTGGTTCTAACTCCTTTTCCCCTCCCACACCTGTCAGTCACTCTCTCTTCTCCACATCTCCTTATCTCCTTTCCAGCAAGGTCGGAAGGTCCCAGGATCCCAAGGTTGCTTATTTCAGCATTCACTCCAGGCAGATCCACTTTCCACATCCCCACATCAAGACTGGGTCTGGTGTTCCTCTAGAGGGAGTGGGATCCAAGTTGTTTCAGATCTGAAACTGTTCAGTGGTTGTGGTTTGCAGCTTGATTTGCTTTTTTAAAAAGTCAACTAATGAGTGAGTACATACCCTGCTTATATTTCTGGGATTGTGATAACTTGATCAGAAAAATATTCTCCAAATCCATTCATTTGCCTGCAAATTTTAGGATATAATTTTTTCTAACTGCTGAGTAGTACTCCATTGTGTAGATATACCACAGTTTGTTAATCCATTCTTCAACTGAGGGACATCTATGTTGTTTTCAGGTTCTTGCTATCAAGAATAATGCTGCTATGAACATAGTTGAGCTAATTCTTTTGAAATGTGAATGTACATCTTTATGCTATATGTTCAGTAGGGGTATTGCTGGATCCTTGGGGAGATTGATTCCCAGTTTTCTGAGAAACCAAACATACTGCATTCCAGAGGGGCTGCACAAGCTTACACTCCAACCAACAATGGAGGAGTGTTCCCCTTGCTCTGCAACCTCTCCAGCATAGGCTGTCATCTGTGTCTGTAATATGAGCCATTCTGACAGGTGTAAAGTGGTATCTCAAAGTTGTTTTGATTTGAATTTCTCTGATAGCTAAAAATGTTGAGCACTTTTTCAAGTGTCTTTTAGCCATTTGTTACTCTGCTGAGAATTCCCTTTTAGTTCCGATTCCCATTTTTTTAATTGTGTTATTCAAGGTTTTCTGCTCTAGCTTCTTGAGTTCTCTATTTTAGAGATCAATCCTCTGTCACTTGTAGGGTTGGTGAAAATCTTTTCCCATTCAGTATGCTGTCATTTTGTCTTATTGACTGTGTTCTTGGCTTTACAGAAGCTTCTCATTTTCAGGAGGAGGTCCCACTCATTGATTGTTGTTCTTAGTGTCAGTGCTAATAGTATAATATTTAGGAAGTGGTCACCTGTGCCGATGCTTTGGAGGGTATTTCCCACTTTATTTTCTACCAAGTTGAGTGTGGCTGGGTTTATGTTGAGGCCTTTGATCCACTTGGATTTGAGTTTTGTGCAGGTTGAAAAACGTGGATCTATTTGCATTTTTCTACCTATTACCATCCAGCTATGACAAAACCATTTGTTAAATATACTACCTTTTTTCCATTGAATATTTTGGGCCACTTTGTCAAAGATCAAGTGTTCATAGGTTTTTGGGTTAATGTCCTGAACTTCAGTTTGATTCCCTTGATCCATGAGTTTTTTTTTTTTGTTGTTGTTGTTGTTTTTGTTGTTGTTGTTTTTGTTTTTTTTTTTTTTGTTGCCAGTACCAGGCTGTTTTTATTATTGTAGTTCTATAATATAACTTGAACTCAGGGATAGTGATGTCTCCTGAGGTAATTTTGTAGAGCAAAATTGCTTTGGCAATCCTGACTTCCATGTTTTTCCAAATGAAATTGAGTATTGTTCTTTGAAGGCCTGTAAAAATTTGTGTTGGAATTTTGAAGGAAGTGCATTGAATCTATAGATTGATTTTGGTAGGATTCCCGTTTTTACTATGGTGATCCTATCTATCCAGCAACATGAAAGATCTTTCCATTTTCTGATATCCTCTTCAATTTTTTCTTCAGTGATTTAAAATTTTTGTCAAATAGATGTGATATTTCTTTGGTTATAGTTACTCCAAGGCATTTAATGCTATTTGTAGCTATTACAAAGGGTGATGTTCCCCTTATTTCTTTTTCAGCCCTTTTATCTTTGGTGTATCAGAGGTCTATTGAATTCTTTGAGTTAATGTTGTGTCCTGCTACATTGCTGAAGGAGTTTATCAACTGTAGAAGCTCCCTAGTAGAATTTTGAGGGTCACTTATGTATACAATCATATCATCTGCAAATAGAGATAGTTTCACTTTTTCTTTTCCAATTTGTATCCCTTTAACCTCCTTTTGTTCTCTTATTGCTTTAGCTAAAACTTCAAGATCTATATTGAATGAATAAGAGGAGAGAGGATATCCTTGTCTAGTTCCTGATTTTAGTGGGATTGCTTTGAGTTATTCCCCATAGTGTCTGTTTGACCTATTCAGGGGTGAAAGTGGGGTATTGAATTCTCCCACTATTAAGGTGTGAGAACTGATGTGGGATTTAAGCTTTAGTAGTGTTTCATTTACATCGATATCTACACTTATATTAGGGGCATAAATAGTCAGGATTGAAATCTCATCTTGGTCAGTTTTTTTCTGAATTGAATTAGTAATGTCCATCCTGGTCTCTTCTAATTTATTTGAGTTTGAAGTCTACTTCATTAGATATTAGGATGGTAACACCAGATTGTTTCTTAGGGCCATTTGATTGAAAAATCTTTTCCCAACCCTTTACTTTAAGCCTATGCAAGTCTTTAAGGTTGAGATGTATTTCTTGAATACAGCAGAAGAATGGCTTCTGTTTTTGTATCCATCATGTTAGTGTGTGTCTATTCATAGGTGAATTGAATCCATTGACATTAAGGGATAATAGTGCCTACTGATTTTATTTCCTGTTATCTTTGGTAGTAACTTTTATGTATTTCCTTTCTTTGGGCTTTCTTCTGTATTATTATTTTTTTTTTTGTTTTATGGCTGTATCTTGATTTTATCTACACTTCCTAGAAAATTTTGTTGAGTGTTTTTGTTATGTTTAGGAATGTTTTATGTTCATGTAAAATATTTTGATTAAATCATGCAGCTCTATTTTCTTTTGCCAAATACCTTCTTTACTGTTCTACTGTTTACCTTCTCATATAATGTACTCTATTAAAAAAATTCCAGTGTGTTCACTGAGTGTTTGTTATATGTGCATACTTATAGGATCATCCACTGGACCTTAAGAAACATTTCAGGAGCTGTATCAATAATAAAAATTAATTTTCCCACTCACTACAGACATGAGTCAGCAATGGATCAGACTTCATAAGCCCATTTCCAATCACTTATGGGATTTTGGATGGCATGATCTTATACATGTTTCATGCACATGACCCTTGTCAGCTATAATTCAAATGATATGCACTATCATTTTTTAAATAACTGTTCCCCTGGTTCTTATAATGTTTCCTTACTCTTTTTGAAGATATAGATCCCTGAACCTTGATGAGATGATTTTTGACATATATGTTGCTCGTAGAGCTGAGAATTCCAGGTGTTCTTGTTCTCTTATAATTGATTTTTTTTATCTGAATTAAAATTTTTGTGGTATCTGAATTAAATTTTTATTTACTTCAGATAAGACAACTAGTCTGAAAAAGTTTGAATGATGCATTAACATATGCATATAAAGACAAGGACTAAGGTAAAAGTTTATTATTATGTACATTCAGCAGTTTAAGAGTATTAGTTAGGATCTCTGTTAGGGTTGGAAGCCTAGCCCATGAAAGGTAACTAGTTTGCGTTCAATCTTGTGAGATGTGCTTTGAATACAAGCAGAAGTGATTAGATATTTCCATAATGTTTTAATCACTGTTGTACCAATAGTCATATCTGACCAGGCCAGGATATTTGAAGCCAGTCAGGTTTACAGTTGTGTAGGACATTTGATTATGTTTTTCCCCAGTACTCTTACCATCTTACCTTTTTTTACATTCACTGATAAAAATGTAAAATTTTTACATTTTTCCTTGTGGAACAGGTTATTGCCATCCAATTCCTGAGAGTAGCATAGCAATGAGAATTGATATCTTTTTGTTGTGTCTTTTGTGGGGGAGAGATGGGGGATTGAGGTGGGGGTTCTACTAGTCCTTTAAGTATAACTTTAACAGTCCAAAAAGAGACATTCCCTATTGGTTGTTCA
>PVIH01015875.1:38029-48040 GCA_004025045.1 Sigmodon hispidus
TTTTTTTTTTTTTTTTTTTTTTTTTTTTTTTTTTTTTTTTTTTTTTTTTTTTTTTTTTTTTTTTTTTTTTTTTTTTTTTTTTTTTTTTCAAGCTTTGACTGTGTTTAAAAGCACTATGTAGGCTGATGAAAAAGAAATGTCAGCATATCTGTGAACCTGTGCACCCATATTCCTATATCGCCATTACATCTCACAATGTGTCCCTACTGACTAGATAGTAGTATATCAGTTGTGGGTTTTAGCTTGGTCATTTTAAAACTGGGTTAAAGTGTTTCATTGGAGAAAAAAAATTAACTTCTTGTATTGTGAGCAAGTCTGTGGCAGTGGAAAACCTAGTTGTATTGGTAAAATATTATTATTATTTCACTAAAAGTTTATCATATGTGCAAGTCAACTTTTCCTTTATTATTTAAGATAGAAGCCATAAACTATTGGTGTCATCTCTTTTGAGAATGTCTTATTTTTAAAGGTGTAACTTTCTGACAAGGCTCGGAGCTTGTCAAAGTTTGAATATAAGTGAAAATTAAAAGTTCACCTAAAATGGGATATTTTTATCCAACACTTGAAGTCTTTATTGTAAAGGGGGTAAAAATTGTTTATACTAGATATAAAATATGTTTATTTGTAGAATGATGCCATCTGGAAAAAACATAGTCATTGAAGTCTTGATGAGTTTATTGGATATGATGATATGATGATGAACATGCTACCTGCACAAGATGGAGCTCATTAGTTATTCATCATGAAAATTTTTAGAGGTTCATAATGTGCTTTTTTTTCTGAGTGTTTGTGGGAAGTTAAATGATCTGGAATATTCACAAGAGCATTTTTATGCAGGTAATTGTTAATGTGAGAGGGGGATCACAATACCCTATCCTTACCAAGTATATGTACACAGATGACAGTTTTGGAAGAAAATTCCTCCCACAGTGATGAAATTACCTTTAAATTGTCCATGTTTTTATAAGTATCCTTACTTATGGTAACATATGTGAACCTAATTAAATACAATGGTACACCAGACTTGGATAGTTTTTTTTTTTTTCTGATATGAAGATATTTATCTTTCCAAGAACAGTACACATAATCACTGTTTCAGTGGTACAGTCCAGTAATCTAATGAAATACCAAATAATTCATACATTATACATTGTCTTGAGATTATGTCTTGCAGAATCTGCATGCTCAAATATGTTTAGACAACATATTTTTTCTTTTTTATGAATAAAGTCATATTTTTGCCCATGTATACCATTGTTTCCTTCTCCCTCACACCTCTTCCAGTTACTCTATCTTCTCCACATCATTCTATAAGCTTAGAGTATGATATATAGAGATGTAACTTGTTCCTTTAATGCCAAACTTCAGGAAATATAGTTTTTGCAATGATTATTGTACCTTATTAATTAAGAAAATAGTAAGCATACTGGAAAAACAAGTTTATTGATTTTATATATATTCATATAAAATACACACATATATACATATATATATATATAACCTAAATTTATTCTGACATAAAGTTTACTTTCTTGGCTAAATTTAAAAAATTCATTAATTTATGTTTAATTTTACCAGAAATATTAGTAACTGCTGATTTTCACACACACACAGTTATTTTCTGCAATATTTGTTATGTTCCATTACATCCATTTGTTTCATCATTCTGAATACAAGTGTGCTTCCTATGGCTGAGAGCAGTAAAGTATCAATGTGACTCCTCTAAACTCTGCATTCTCTGTGCAGCACACTTGAAAAAGACAGACACGTTCCCAATGATCCAGCACAAGGACATTAGACTTGAATAAGCCCAAGACTGTGTGTAGGAGAAAGCCTCATAAACATAGAACACAGAGTATTCATGCACAATTCACCTCACAATAACAAATGCAAACTCTGATGTATATGTTATTTTTCTTCTTAAATTGAATTTTGCCGTCCATAATTTTAACTACCATAGATAATCTGAAATACAAAATTACAAAATGTAAAATTCCTATAATAAATTTGATTTAATATATTTTTGCCTTTATGAAAAAAGGGATAAAATTTAGTATTTACCTATGATGTTTTATCCAGAATTTTCAATCCAAACCTTGTGTGCTGTGTCCACATAGAACAAAATTCTCAGTAACACTTACACTGTAGCTTTCTTCCTCATGACCCATCATGCTTATTGTAAAGGGCAGTACTACTCACATTTTCAATTGTCTCAAAGTTTTTAGAACTAGTATATTCTGTGTTGACAAGAATGACTAATATGTTAATTTGTAAGTCATTTCGAACTTAATTTGAAAAAGTTCATACAGAGTTCAAATATATTAATTTACCTTATTATGAAAAATTCTACAATCTTTTTTTGAGTAAAGTGGATGCGCTAACTAAATCTCCAAATATATTTTTAACTTTGCGGTGCTTTTGAAACAAATGGTTGATAGTATATAATCCTTGCTTTTGAAACAAATGGTTGATAGTATATAATCCTTATTATGAAATAATTATGACAAACTGTAATATGTCAGAGGCTAATGAGAGACATACCTAGTCAGTAAATAAAATGAAATTAAATAGTTTCTAGAATATGTATTCTTTGACAAATTATAAAGCATGGAATATTTAGTAAAATATGGAAATCATATGTTCTTTAAATGACAAAATATGATCTAATGTGAACATATCATTTATAGTACAAATTTTCATATAATTAGAAATTAGCACTATTTGCTTTTGTAAAGTAGCTGATATAGCTAGGTTACTTTAATCATGCTGTAAAGTCTCTAGAATGAAAAGTAGCAATAAGAAACTTGTACTTTTAAGTCTACACCATGATTACATTCTCAATGTTCTTGTACATAGTCAACCAAAGCTTTCTAAACATTTCCACAAATATTGAAACCTTAAATAAAAGTTATTTTCAGGTTTATTTTTTATGAATATGTTATCATTCATAATTCATGTCTAACAGAAAACTTAATTTCCTCTCCTGCAATGTATAATCTGCAGACTTGAAAAGATGATTGGCATTAATTTACATTGGGGTTTTGTTACAAGTCACATTTGCCCTTAAGATAAAAAGACTTCTACACCCCTCAGTTGTACCCTGGGATTCTTAACCAGCTGAATGGCTTATATCTTTCTGAATATAAGGTAAAATAAAAATCAGACAAATTTCAATATTTAATAACAAGCTAAGCCTCTATGATCCACATGGTAATGGTTTGTGACAGAAGGGTTATCATTAGGATATTTTAATGTGTCTAGAAAATATAGCTTGTCTCTATGCAGAAAGTGAAATCATTATTCATTTTTAAAGATGATTTGAGCCTTAAGATAAGTTCTAAAATAGGCACAAAAAGTAGATTATAGTTTATATTGTGATTAATACTTACAGTCTTATTTTAAAATATATGTATTATTAAGTTTTCTGTTTCTCTTGGATAGGGTTTCTATTCTTCTTAAGAGGCAGCATGACCATAGCAGCCCTTTTTAAGGAAAACATTTAATTGAGGTGGTGGTTTCCAGTTTCAGAGGTTCAGCAATTATCATCATGACAGGAAACTTCATAGTATACAGACATTCATGGTGCTGGCAACATCTTGAGCAGAACTGAGTAGAAGACAACAGGAACGGTCTTGTCACATTGCACAAAGCTTCTGTAAATGTGACCTCAAAGACTGGCCCCAAAATGACACACATCCTTCAACAAGGCCACAGATGCGTGAACAAGGACAGACCTCTCAATAGTGTCACTCTCTATTACACTGGAGGCAATAAGATTCAAACTCCCACGCTTTTTTAATGAAACTTTATTTAGAACAACCTTCAACATACTTTCATTATATCTTCTGTATTTAATAATTTAATACAAAGGAGTTAGGAAAATTTACTTAATTAAATTTACAGTGAGTGGTGCATTTCTTTTATTTTTTTAAGCTTCGAGAAAATGTAATCACTCTCAACATAGTGATGTTCCTTCCTCAATTTCCTGAGGAGTGGTGGGTTCCCAGATATAAAGATAGATTTTTATTTTCAGGGAATAGAAATTTATTTGAAACGAGTGATTGATATTGCAGATCAGACACTTAGAAACTACCATCAGATATATAACATACATATATGTACAATACAAGTTACATTTTTTGCGATTTGAAAAAATCTGAGAAGACGAATAACACATTTTTTTCTTTAGAAATTAACCCCATATTAATGAAACACATTTATACTTATGTTTAGTTGCCTTTATGTTTGCATATCAGTATGCCTAAAATTATCTGTGTATATATGTATATGTATGTGTGCTCATCTGTGTACACATGTACATGTGCAGAAAAACATGCTAGAAATTAATCACAATTATTTACATAAATTTTATCTGAGTTAGTTTTCAAGTAAAAACTCATTCTTTCCAAGCAGCCTCATATCGTGAAGAAATATCTATGGGTCACATTTTGTTGCTGTCAACAGAATTGCTGACTTTGACTTATCTGTGCATTGTTCTGCCAAAGATAGACATGCCTGCAAGGCAGTACCTGCTGAGATGTCTGGATACCCATTGTTCTCTGTCCTTTGATCCATGCATTCTGTTCCATTCATGTCTAAGTCCCTAGGATATGTGATCATCTGATTTTCTGACATGCTGTCACTTCTCTCTAGGTGGTAAAGAGAATGAATGTATTATTAATTTTCTAAACCCTTAAATATAAGCTTGTATAGGAGACTTCCATTCCCAGTGGTATTTTTGTAATATGTCCAAGCAAATGCTCAGAAAATACATTCAGATGAAATTTAATCTTAGCTCTATGCCTCCTAAAAAAATACTTCCATCATAAGTGACTGAGGAGAAGATAGCCTTATTTTTGTTAGTTATTACCATATCATGATATCATGCATATTTTATGGCAGGCAACTACAGTTTATAAGGCTAAGGAGTCTGTGCACCTCCCAAATAAAATTTGGGGCCCTCTATCAATATTCATATACTAGAAAAATATCTATTTCACACAAGAAAAATGTAAAGCAGTAATTGATTTTTAAACTAGAAAAATGTGAGTCATCACTTACAAAGTAAAAAATACAAAAGGAAATTATCAAATTCATGAGATATTCACCAATAGTCATCCTGCTGCTCCTTAGTTTCCTAAGCATAAAGACGATATTAGAAGCTTGAATACCTTTGATGGATAATATATTCTCTCTTAACTAAAAAATTATGTTTTTATAAATAAAGCAGAAACATTAATATATAGTGATTGTTAAAGAAGTATAGAAAAAAACACACACTGTACTGTCATGTTATAGGTTAACGTACTTGGTTATTTAAAATTCAAAATCAAACAAAATCATAATAATATATAACTCATATATACATAAAACAATTATTTTCGGTTGTAAAACTAAAATAAAAGATAAAATGTAAATAAAATATGTTTTACATTAGATTAAATTATTGCTTATTAATTGAGGAGTGTCTACCTTGAGCAGAAATATTAAAATTGTCTTATTCTTTTCCAATACAGTTTGTTTAATCAAAAATGTAGACATTACCTGTAGGGAGCTGCGTTGTACCATGCCCTAAATGTGGCACTGGTTTCTGCCTTCCATCTACCTGATGGGATGGTGAGTGCTCTTGGGAGTAAACAGCTCCTTATTGGCTGTAGGCAAGGATGCTGGCTTGCTTCCAGCGCCTCAGGACCTATGGGCAATGTCCACGTGGCTTACCGTGATTGGAGGCCCAGAGGGTATTTAGCCATGAGCAGACGTCCCCCCCGGGGTTGTTTGTGAGAGAGTGGTCATTCGTCATTCATCTAAGAGTGAGTGAGTGGATCGTTCGTTGTTCATCATACATCTGAGAGTGAGAGTGAGAGTGAGTGAGTGAAAGACAAGAAGATATTTGAAAGGCCCAAATAAACTGCAAAGAGAAGGATCCGGTGTTGTGTCTTCCTTGCTGGCGAGGCTGCACGTGACAATTACCATGCAATGTTATTTTACAAAACAAAGATTTTATTATTTTATTTTAAAATATTCTATCTGGATAAACTCTGTTGGTATAGATAGTAGTTTTCAGGTATGATTTGAATAATAGGTTGTTTGCAGGTTCTTGCTGTTACGAAAAATGCTGCTATTTACATAGCTGAGTTAATGCCTTTGGAGTGTGAATGTGAGTCCTTTGGGTATAATATATATATATTTTATATATATATATATTATATATGCCCAATTGCTGGATCCTTTGGGAGATTGATTCCCAGTTTTCTAAGAAACCGCCATACTGCATTTCAGAGTGGGTGAACAAGCTTACACTCCCACCAACAATGGAGGAGTGTTCCCTTTGCTCTGCATCCTCTCCAGCATTGGCTGTCATCTCTGTTTTTGATCTTAGCCATTCTGACAGGTATAAGGTGGTATCTCAAATTTGTTTTGATTTGCACTTCTCTAATGGCTAAAGATGTTAAGTACTTTTTCAAGTATCTTTCAGTTATTTGTAATTCTGCTGAAAATTCCCTTTTTAGTTCTGAACCCCATATTTAACTGGGCTATTTAGCATTTGGGGCTCTAGCTTCTTGAGTCCTCTATATATTTTAGAGATCAGTCCTCTGTCACTTGTAGGGTTGGTGAAAATCCTTTCCCATTCTGTAAGCTGTCATTTTGTCCTATTGACAGTGTCCTTGGCTTTACAAAAGCTTTTCAGTTTCAGTAGATCCCACTTATTGATTGTTGTTCTTAGTGTCTGTGCTACTGATGTTATATTTAGGAAGTTGTCACCTGTGCCAATGCATTGAAGGGTATTTCCCACTTTCTTTTCTATCTAGTTCAGTGTAGCTAGGTTTAAGTTGAGATCTTTGACCCACTTGGATTTGAGTTTCGTGCAGGGTGGTAGGTTTGGATCTATTAAATGGCCACAAGTAACAAGACATTTTCTCAACTAATCTTGTTTCATTTTTAAGAGTATATAAAGCTAATTGTGAAACTTCATCACAGTGTAAACTTCAGAAATAATAAATTGTTTCTTGGAAGGAAATTATAATACAAGATGATCAAAAAGCTGTCGGAAGAAAGGGTTTCTTTGGTTTTGTAAATTGTAACCCATCATCTAAGGCAGGAACTCAAACATAAATCAGGACTAAAACTGATGCATAATCATAGAGGAGTGTTGCATATTGACTCAGTCACATTGTTTACTCAGTTTGCCTCCTTACACAACCAAAGGCTATCCACCAATTGCTACCAATTTCTACAGTGAGCTGGGCCCTGGCACATCAATCATTAATGTGTTCAAAAAATAATAGAAGAAAACTTTCTGTGGCAAGCCACTTTCTGGCCTGCAGAATGACGAGTCACCACATGCACGATTTTTCTCAGATCACACTTTATTGGAGTACAGCTCAGTTGAGGAAGAATGGTGGAAGAAAGACCCCGTGCCTGAAATGCAGCCTGCTTATATAGAGAAGCTGGGAAGCATGTAGCTATATGATTGGTGGCCATCGTAATGCCTCATTAGCATATGGTTGGTGATCGGTCCAAAGTAATGCCTCATTAGCATATAGCTGGTGATAGGTGGTAAGGAGTGCCAAATTAGCATAATCAGGGATCACATGGGATAGGTCACTACTCAGTGCCTAATTAGCATCTGGGGAACATGATGCAATATTCCAGCAAGTTTTGCAAGGGCCATCCACGCCCTACAACTTTCTAAACTAAAGTAGGAAATGTCTACAAAGATACAAGAAGCTTACAGAACACCAAATAGATTAGACTCCCCAAGAAGGTCTGCTTGCCACATAATATTTAAGACACAAAGCAGACAGAACAAAGATAAAATTTTAAGTGCTGCAAAAAAAAGGGCCAACTTACCTATAAAGGCAGACCCATCAGAATAACACCTGATTATTCAATGGAAACAATGGAAGTAAGAATGTTCTGTTCAGAAGTTCTACGGGTGCTAAGAAAGCATGGCTGCCAACCCAGACTACTATTCCCAGAAAAACTATGAATCACCATAGATGGAGTAAACAAGATATTTCAGGACAAAAATCAGATTTAAACAGTACCTATCCACAAATCAGGCCATCAGTAAGCACTAGAGGGAAAACTCCAACCTAAGGATACCAGATACACCCATGAAACCACAATCAATAATCCCACAGAAGAAAAGCCCAAAGAAAGAAAATACATGTAAGCTAACACCAAAAATAACAGAAAATAACCATCAGTGGTCATTGATATCTCTTAATATCAATGAACTCAATTCACCTATAAAAAAGACACATCCTAACACAATTGATACAAAAACAGAAGCTATCTTTCTGCTGCATGTAAGAAGCACACCTCAACCTCAAAGACAGACACAGTATCAGAATAAAGGTTTGGGAAAAGATTTTCCAATCAAATGGCCCCAAGAAACAAGCTAGTATTGTCGTCCTAATATCTAACAAAGTATACTTCAGATTAAAATCAATTAAAGGAGATCAGAAGAGACATTGCTTATTCATTTATAACATTTTAATGAATGTTTTGAAGTAAATGCTTTTATGTGGTTGGTCTTAGGGATTAATTTTATATCCTTTTTATATTTTAATTAAATTTTAAAATAGTATGTGCTGTGTTCTACTTATATGCATTTAATACATCCAAATTCAGGAGATTGGAAATTTCATATGAATGTAATAAAATGTATAAGCTAAATAGCTATAAAATCGTTTCATTTTTACACCTTGAATTCTATTGTATAATTAAATTTAATCTTGCATTAATTTTAAAACTTCATGTGTACTTATTTATTTCCTTGTAATATAGTAATAATAAACCTTGTAAACCTTTTTAAAAAGGTTTAAGGTTTCATTTGTTTAAAAAAATTCAACTTATGAAGGTAGGAAATCAAGATGCAAATAAGCAGAATGTTATGAATGCTGATCTTTCTCAGGAGTCATAAGTATCTTTTGATATTATTATTATTATAATTATCAGTAGTAATAATAGTAATATTTGTTTTTGTAGTAGTATTAAATTTAGTTTTGATATTATAGTTGTATCATTTAATTCTTCCTTTAAATACATCACCATCAACCAAAATGCATAGTGTCCTGTCCAAATGAATATAGACATATTAGCCATGCAATCTGACATCTAAGTCTTAGACGAGGACAGGATGTAGAAAGCATTTAAGAGCCAGAGTGTCAGAGATTTGTGAGAGACTGTGTCTCCTGGGAATGTCAGAACTTCACCATAGTTAATATGGTACCATTCACTAACGGACTCTAAAAATGAATTGAGAGGGGGCTGGAGAGATGGCTCAGCGGTTAAGAGCACCGTCTGCTCTTCCAGAGGACCCGGGTTCAATTCCCAGCACCCACATGGCAGCTAACAACTGTCTGTAGTTCCAGTTCCAGGCAAACACCAAGGCAAATAAACAAATAAATAAAGTTAAAAAAAATTAAAAAAAAATGAATTGAGAGTTGACAACAGTGGACATGTTAAAATAAATGTAAAATACTTTTTTACTCACTCAGAGGCTTAGTACATAAAAGGAGGCTGCCTTCAACTTGATGATGTGGGTCCTTTCATCTCCTTAAGTTCAGTATGAAACCTCATCATGCTCATAGATCTGTCACCTGGATGATTCTCTATCATGTCAATTTGACAGTCACTGATAACCATCAGAGATGTTGTTTCTTGCTAATTTAGATGGTCTTATTATTTTATACTTGAAGTAATTGTAAAAGTTTTTGTTGTAAAAAGAATACATTTTCTTATTTGTGGCTAATATTAATGAAGAATATTAATTGTAGTTTTATGAGTCCATTTTCATATAGGAATATCATAGTTTAATATATTCATGTTCACATGAACTAATAATTTATGTCTTGACAAAATATATTTATCTTAGTAAGTTTTCTATATGAACTTATTTTTATGTAAAATTTGTAAAGAATTTTAAAATTTGTAATGAATTTAACCATAAAATTTTTACATGTTTGGAGATTTGAATGAAAGAATGACACATGATATTATTAA
>PVIH01015876.1:0-47834 GCA_004025045.1 Sigmodon hispidus
GATGGAAAAAAAAAAATTCAGAGGGAAAGATGAACACAAAGAAAATATAGGTGTAGCAATCTTATTTGTATGTCTACCCTTGATAAGCCATGCTTATCATTCTTATCCTCTATATAGTTATTGTTAACTCTTCCACATTTTAAATTCTTTTTACTGTGTTTTTTTTTTTAATAAATACAAAATAAAGGAAAAAAAAAAAGTACCTATAGAGCCTTCATCACATATGCCAGCTGAAGCAGCCCCTCTTCTCTCTGCTCATTTGCCTCTGGAAATTTACATATCTGCCCAGAATCTTCTGAAGGAACTCTAGAATGTTGTTCACCTCATGAAGACACCCTTGGAAAATTCACATGTGCACAAAATTGTTCTGAGCAGTTATCTCATGTAGGAGATAACAAGGACTATGGGACTGTCAACATGTGCACAAAGGTCTTTCATCTGCTCAAGGACATTCAAACACATTGCCCTGTACACTAGATACATGGTCAAAGTCTACTTCTGCTCAGAGCACAGTAGTATATTCACTATCTAACCCTGTATCTCAGGAAAATACTCACCATGCTAAACACACCATAGGAAATTTGAAATCTTTTCTTTGGACTCCAGTAATTTCTATAAGTGCACAAGGGTCTCTAGAACCTTGTCCATCTCCCAGAATGACTCCAGAATATACAGCATCTACTCCAGGAACATTCTAAATTTCTACAGATACCCAAGGACAGGTGGTATCTAATGAAAGGTCTCTGGAACTTTCCCTGTCAACTCAGGCAAGCTTAAGTTTCTTACATTCTTCCCAGAGCCTTGGGGAACCTTACCTATCCATAAAAGGATCTTTTGATCTTTCCACACATACGCAGAGCATGCTAGGACATTCTGTTTCTTCCCAGGGAACTTCTGAGGCTTTGCAGCCTGGCCAAAGTGTTCAACAAACAGATCCATGTGGTGTTGACCCTTGAGGACCTGTACCCTTGCCAAAAGAGCATGTGGACATTTCTGTATCTGGAAAAGGGACTCTATGACCCACCCCATCTTCCTTAGGACACTTGGCAATTTGCTTATCTGTCCAAGTGAGTTCTGGATGTTTGATTTTATTGCAAGAAGCCAAAGGACCCTACCTGTCTTCACAGGAAAACTAAAAGTTTCTAAATGTAAAGGTGACAATCTAAACATACCCAACTCTTCAACAAGGGATTTGGAATCTTCACCAATTACCTCCGTGCCTCCAGTGTCTTCTCCATCTGCCAATGTGGATTTAGGAGTTTCTCTACCTGCTGCATGTTCTCTGACAACACCCTTGTCTGCTCAGAAAGTTCTAGGAACAATAACATCTGACCAAGAGGATATGAAAATTTCAACACCTAGTATTGAGAATATAGAGCATTTACCATATGTTCAAGATGATCTGAGACTCAGATCTCCTTCCTTGAAAACTCAAGAAACTTCCCAGTTTGCCCAACGGGAATTAAGACTATTATCATCTTCTAAGGTAATTTCTAAACTCCTCTGTCTACCTCAGGAACTGTAGAAAATTTGTGAAATTACTCAGAGTCTCTACGAGTTTTGACACCTGCACAACAATATGCTGAAACCCTTCCATATCCTACCTACATAATTTAAAACTGACCAGCCCTTCACAGAAGTGCTTCAAAATTTTAACAAATTTCCAGACTTCTCTGGAGCATTCTATATCTTCTCAAGAGTCACTGAAAACTACCTCATCTGTATCAGGCACTATGGTACATTCCCTACCAGACCAAGTGTGGCAGAAATGGTCTGTACCAAAAACAGTGACAAAAGGACAGTCACCACCTCAAAGGAAGTATGAAAGGAACTTGGCATCTACCCAAAAAAGCTGTGGGATTGTCTAAATCAGTACAAAAATCCCTAGAAAATTCTACATCTGACATAGACTTTGTAGGATCTGCCTCAGCTCAAGCAGGTCCTATTGGACCTTCACTAACAGACCAAGGTTTACAAGAATTGTTTTCAGGAAAAAAGTGACTCTACAAAATTTATCACCTCAGCAAACCTGTTCAGAAAGTGCACTGTTTACACAAGAGACTCTGGGATTGTCCATATCAGTGCAAGACACACTTGGACATTCATCATCAGCTCAAGGGCCACCTCATAATTCCCTGTTATCTCAAAGGGCTCCAGGCCTTTCTATGGTCCAAGTGTCTTTAGAAAAATCATCATCTTATCCTAAAGATCTAAGACGTTCTGAAGCTTTCTAGAGGACACTAGAAACATCACCATCTACCCAAAGCCTTCTAGACATGCCATCTTGTACCCATGGGATTATAGAAGCTTTACCATCTGCCAATGATTCTCAAAGACATCTGCCTTTTTTAGTGCAGAATTTGCAACATTCTCTCCTTATGACAGAGACATCAAAAAGTATGCTGTGTACCAAAGAGGCTTGTAGTAGATCTGATTCTTCCCTGGAAAAGTTGGAAAATTCCCTATCTACACCAGGGTCTATGAGACTTTAAATTTCTACCCAAGATCCTATGGGAATTTCTATATCTGAAAAAGAAATGTTTCAACAACAATATCTTCTGAGAAAACCTGGAACCTTCTCCATCTGACCAAAGATCTCTGAAAACCACTTCATCTGCATCTGGGCCTAAGTCACCCTTCCCCTCTGAACAAGGTTGTAAGAAAACCCTTTCAAGTGCACAAGGATATGTGCTATCTCAGCAATGCTGTGTAGGAAATTTTTTGGATTCACAAGACACTCTGTGATATTTGCCATCTCCTCAAGATCATCAGTTTACTTCCTTTTCAATCCAAGGGGCTCCAAATCCTTGTTTGGACCAAGGGAATTTAGGACAGTCATCATCAAATCCAGGGGATCTTGGACTTTCTAAATCTTCTCTAGAAACATCACGATCTACCCACAGAAGTCTAGAAATAGTATCTTCCAATCACAAGATTACAGTAACTTTACCATTTGCCCAAGATTCTCTAAAACATCTGTATTCTTCAGTGCAGGCTCTGCAGTTTTCTTCCCCTATGGCAGAAAAATTAGAAACTTTGTTAACTACTGGAAGAGATTTTAAGATTACAGTATCTGTGCCAGAAACTCTAGAAGCTTTTTCATCTGCATTTGGGACTCTGGGAATTTTGAATTCTAACCAAGATGCTGTGAGCTCTTTGGAATCTGATCAAGAGAATCTAGGACCATCAACATCTCTTTGTGATACTGCAGAATATCTCAGAAAATTCCAAGAGGTTCTAGAACCTGTTTCATCTACTAAAGAAACTTTGGGAACTTCCCTTTCAACAGAGTTTTCTAGACTGTCCATATGTGTCCCTGGTGATATAATGCGTATTCCTTCTCATCAACCCTGCCCAAAACATTCCCCTTATCACAAAATAAACACCAGATTTTCCTGTTCTCCCAAAACCATGTCAAAACATATTCTATTTCCTGGAGAGGATATCAAATATTCATTTTCAGAACTTGATTGCATAATGTCTTCCCCTTCTGCCAGATGTTGCCTCATACCTTTCTTGTATGCCAAAAAGAATTCACATATTATCTACACTCCTCAAAGAAACATCTAACCAAAAACATCACAAGAATCAAACTGCAGATCTAGTTCCCCTCCAAAAGGAAATCTCAGATGTTCTCCCAATTCCCCAGATGGTGCTAGACATTCTAAATCAAAGAAAGAAAAATTAAGACATGATTCTGAAGAAGCAGGCCTCAACTCTGTCCCCTCAGATAATGAGGGCTTGAAACTTTGCCATTTTTTTTCAAAATTGATGACAAAACTTTCATTTCTGACAAAGGAGGTGGAAAGCCTAAAACTAGGCACAAAGAGAATCTCAGGACTTCTTATGCCAAGGGAGGTTGCAGATCCCCACAGTCTCAGGAGAAGGGACAAAGCAGTAGTCCATCTCCTCAAGGGCATTCCAAATATACAAACAGAAGTTCCAAACCTACCAAAACCTAGTTGGAAAAGACCCTATCAGACAAAGCAGAAGTTCATTCTTCCAAGTCAGGACATAAAGACTACAAACAACCCTTCTTGTCAAAAAGTGGCTCTAGACATTATTCATTTGCCAAAAAGGATGAGAATCCAAAAGTTACACCCCAAAACAGCATAGAACCTTCCCTCTCTAAGGGAGGCCACAGATCCTCACAATCTCATGAGGATGGCCACAAAAGTTGTTAATCTCCCCAAAGCATTCCTGGAGATCACAAATTTACTAAAAACCAATTGAAAAAAAGGTCCTTCTGACAAAGCAGATGATAATTCTTCACATTCAGAACAGGAGGGCTGTAAACAACCCTCTTTGTCAAAAAAAGGACCCAGACATTCTTCATCGAACAACAGGGAACAGAAAACAAGAGCTACTAACCAAGAGATCATAGAATCCTCCACCTCTGCAGAAGAGGACATTGGAAATAACCCCTCTCAGAAATAGAACCTCAGACATTCCACATCTTCCCATGCAACTTTCAGCCACACTACTTTTGCTTCTACCTTGCAAAGACTCAGACATGCCCCTTACACTCAAGAATCCATCAAAACATCTCCAGAAGCTCAAGAAAGCTTCAAATCATTTTCAGAGAGAGACATTCTCAAAGGGAGTGCCAAAGATTCCTCATTACAAAAAAGTGGTGATGTAACACATCCTGTTTCTACTGGGGAGGGATTTAGACAAGCTCTTTCTGACCAAGAGCAGGAGCAATCTTCTACTAGGGCCAGAGAGAGACCCAGAGCTTTTTTTCCTGTCAAACTGGGAATCATATATTCACCAGCAACAAAAGAGAGTTACACAACATTCCCTGATTTCCAAGGAAAATTCAGACATACCGTATCTCCACTACCAGACTTGAGGACCTTCCTCTCTTACCAAGAGAAAGACACAGCTTTTCAATATGTACATGAGGCCCCCATATGTGACCCTTCACTTCTAGGAGGCCATAGATACATACATTCACTTTCATGCAATCTTAAAAGAATCCCACTGCAAAAAGGGACCTGGAATTCTTAGCTTTACCCCCAAGGAGGCACCAGACCTTCTCAGTGTGAACAAAGGGATCTCACAATTTCTAATAGCCACTCTTTTCAAGGCACACTTAGAACATTTCAACCTGAAAGAAAGATCATAAAACATACCCTAACTAACAAATCGAGCCTCAGACATGGTCCTTGTGACCAAAGGGGAATCAAAAATGTACCCTCTAATTAAGACTGTGTAAGAACTTCAATTTCTGCCCACAGAACCATACAATATACTCCTTCACCACATGGAGGCTACAGACCTTACAAGCCTGTTAAATTGAAGTTCTAAAGAAGCTCATCTCAATGGGAGCCTGAACCATGCTTTTTTTTAACCATAGTTTCTTTATGTCATCTTATCCACAAGCCAGCATTGCATTTTCCCACTCTATGCACCTCATGAACAACAGGTGTTTAGAACATTCCCTTCACACCATAAATCTATCAAAATATTAACTTTTATCCCTGGCAACCACACATGAACATGCATGAATCATATAGGTCCTTCTGACTAAAATCAAGGCAGCTGCTTCCATTCTGATTAAAAATAAGTCACAGTTTCTATCTAGAACACACTATATTGCTCATTGAGGATAGCATGTGCTCTGGCTAATGTGTCCCTAGACTGATTTTATCTGATCTAGTAGGTGACAATTTCACTGTGCATCAGAGGCTCTGAGTGTTTATTATGCTAATCATCTGACTTCATAACCTCTCTCCAAAAATGAAAAGACTCTAAAGTCTGAAGTCTTAGAGCTTCAGAGTATTCAGCAAGAACCAAACTCACCATATATGACTTTACATTGGTCAGCAGAAATAAATACAAACAAACAAACCAACAAACAAACAAAAAAAAAACCATGCTCTTCATGTTCAGTAGAAGGTCAGCTGAATTGGTCGAGAGATATCTCTGGAACCTGACTCCAAGAATGTTGGAGATTGATCAGACTGCTGCCTTCCCTGTGTGACATGGATGTCCCTGTCCAGCAGGACCAGTTATTTGAGGGTTTTGAGGGGGGCCACCTGTGAAGCTAATGGGAGGAGAGAGAGTGGAATCCAAGCACATAAAGTATGACATGAGTCTGAGTCATGTCAAGGCTTCCTTTATTGAGTGAATGCTGAGGCTTTTTAAGCAGTGCTTTTGGAGGGGAGGGTGCAAGTCTACAGGCAAGGAGGGAAAGCAGAGAGAGAGGACTTAACCAAAGAGGAGAGTGAAAAATTTTCAGAGGAAGCCCAGGTGGGCTGGATCTCTTTGGTCCCATGATTCCGCAGCTGACTGATTACTGTTTGAAGCCCTATCTAAATGTACATTGTATGATGGGCCAAGGACATTCCATTTTTTGCAAGGCTTGCTGTTTATCCAAGAATACCTTATCATGGGAGACTCCATGAAGCTCACTTCTGTAACTAACTAGGGACGTCTACTCTTGAAGGACTCCAAGAAGCCTGTTTTTGCAAAGCTAGAAATTTACCAAGGACACTTCATCCAAAAAGCAGGAAATTCTAAATAGTCGTGGATCAGCCTCCAACATATTCCTCCTTCTTTCTTAAAAAGAAAAATGGACTGTGTCTATGTGATCGAGCCTTTAAGAGGTCTGGTGGGTCCAAAGAATGGCTTCTGGAGGATCACTGTGACCCCATCCCTCTAAGCTAAGTAGAGAGATCCAGGAGTTGATGTGTCCCCAGATTCAAACATTTCAGGCATCCCCGTGGTTGGGGAATCAATGGACCATGCAGTTCTTGGAGGGAATGGAAATTGCTTAGTGACAGGCTATTACTGCACAACCATTATGCAACAGGGCATATAATCCAGACTCTCGGGTTATAGCAGGACACCTGTCCCCAGCCTGTGCAGTCACGGCTGCACCCCAGCTATGACTGATGTTTCTCCCACACACAGGAGCATCCTCACTCGAGTGTAGGGGTCTGTGTGGGGCATCTCCATCATGGTCCTAATAGGACTGCCAGGGGGTTTTAGGACCCAGGGACACCAAACCTGTGTCTTTGAGCAGGCTCTTGGCTGTTCTCTTCTGTATTTAATCTATGATAATCAACTGAAATATGTTGCGGTAAGGCCGAATCAATTTGACTTTTGATAAATTGAGTCAACCGCTGAAAAGCCCAGAGACCAAAAGAAATGAGAAGGAAAAAGACAGTTAAAGGGGCTAGAATGGTGGGCAGCAAGGTAGAGAGCCAAGGGGACCCTTGTAGCCAATTTTCAAACCATCATTGTTGATTTTCAAATTCCCGTTTTCCTTGAGCCAATCTTTATCTCTTAATTTTGCCATTGACTCCCTAACAACAAAGGCATGGTCGGCATAAAAATAGCATTCCTCCTTGAAGGCTGCACACAAACCTCCCTCCCTTAGAAATAGCAGATCTAGACCTCTCCTATTTTGAAGAACCACCTCAGAAAGTGAAGTGAGTGATCTTTCAAGGGCTGAAATATATTTTTCTATACCCTCTAGATCGGTGGTCATAGCCATCTGGAGCTGCATTAGGTGGTTATTTTGATCAAGAGTGGTGGTCCCGGTGCCAATACCTGAAGTGATACCTCCAATACCTAGCAATAGAGCAATGTTCATAGATACAGGCTCTCGAGTATATCTGCCTCTGTGTTCAAAGAATTCTATCATTGAACTTTCTGCATGATATGTGACACGAGGCCATAGCGGACAAGTACACAGAATTCAAGGGTGTTATTAAAGATCTGAGCAGACACATAGGGGGTAAATCTGGTTTTGCAGGCCCTGTAGGACCCATTTAATGCCTCAAGATTGTAGCTTCCCTTGATAGTTATTATTGTCTGGTTGCAGAAATGTTAGTGGGTTGGTGGCATAGTACCCAGACAGAATCCCTGCCCAATGACCTCATGAATGTCAGTCTGTGAGGGTTTGTTTGGCAGAGTTTACAAGAGGAGGAGAGGTTGCTGGCAGCAGACTGAAAGGCGATTCCCTCATAATAAGGGGGGGCAGAACTAAGGAAAAGCCTGCAGTCTTGGGTCTTATCTGGATTTGTAGCATTCACGGCCATGTATGCTCCTTGTACCAGGTTGAACAATCTATTTTCTTCAGGCTGAGCTGTTAGGAAGTGGGTGGTGTTGGTTCGAGGACTAGGAATGCTAGCGGTCTGTGTATGGTGGCTACTTTGTGCAGGGACTGAATTTTGTTCAGAGAATCAGGGAGGATTTTGCTCTGCATGTCAAGGATGAATGGATTGGGTCCAACGGAAGTGGATCTGATATTCTCTATGAGGACTTTTATTTTGAAAGTAACTCCTGTATCCCTGCCATTCAAATGCAATTGGAGGCCCCAAGTGCAACCTGCAACCAAACCTGGGAAGGTTTTTCCTTGCTCAGTAAAAGTGATATTTAGGGGAAGTGACAGTACTTAAATAAGGTATTTTCGTATATTGTTCCAGTAGCATCATCTGGCCCCTGATATACCTTGTAAAATTATCATTTGACAGTGATCACATCCCAGGAGGACAAAGGGTGCCAGTAGGCACTCCCAGATGTTTTGCATCCCCATGAGGGACAAAAATATTTTTCAAATCTTCCACATTTATATGCATGCGCAGAATTTCTACCATCTCTGGGACAGATGTAAAAGTCAGACTGAGCAAGTCGACAGTGTGCTGCAGGGCTGCTACAACCAGCATGAGCATGCTGGCTCTGAGGGAAACTACCATGGCTTATATTTAACTCGGTGATGCTTTTGTCCGGGATGACCCAGGTATCTAATCCTGCAGCCAATTGGCAAAAATCAGGGGTCAGGCTCAGCCACCAAGAAAAAGGGCCATGGTTGGATGTTGGTTGGCAGACCACCTCTTCAGTTTGCGAGACAATTTGCCAAGTGAGTTTCTTAATAGCATGGGTGCTGGTTCTGGTCATTGGGATGGGAAGAAAAATTAAAAGGAGAGAGAGAAGATAGGGACGGGTCCTGCGGATCTTGGGGCATGCCAGAGAAGCGATGAAGTTACTCATGGTCCCTTTCTTTCCATCAGTCACAGGGGAACCTGCAAAGAAAAAAAAATGTGTCTCAGGACTAATTCCTGGACCTAAGGTATTATGTATTTTTATGTGGCATATTCCCCGAATAGGGTTTACTTAATCTTGCAGACAACCAACGTGCCCCATTTTCCTTGGTGTCAAAGATGCATGCAGATCCATTTCCCCAGATTAGCACTGGGTCTGGGCCATTTCATACACTAGTGATAGAATCTCTCCATAAAGCTTGGGCAAAACCTTGGCAAGTTTCTGGGTGCCAGTGACGTTTGGCTGCAGATTTTCCCAAGTTATCTAAAGGTAAGAAATTTAGCACAAATAGGGCATATGTAAGCAACATTTTTTGTTTTCCTTTGGTAGGGAACAAGGTTTCTTGTGAGTTGAGTTTACTAATAGTATTCTTTAAAGTTTGGTGAGCTCGTTCCACAATGCCTTGTCCCTGTGGGTTATAGGGTACTCCAGTGATATGCTTTATCTCTAATTGTAAGCAGAATTGCCTAAACTTACTGCTAGTGAACCCCGGGCCATTGTCAGTTTTTATGCATTTTGGCTGTCCCAGCACAGTGAAAACATATAGCATATGATTAATGACATCCTTACTGGCTCCCCCACTATGAGCAGAAGTGCTGATAAACCCGCTGAAAGTATCAATGGTGACATGTACATATTATAGTTTTTCAAAGGAGGCGACATGAGTGTCATCCATCTGCCAAATATATCCTGGAACAAGCCCCCTGGGATTTGTCACAAAATGGGGCTCAGGCAAAAATAAAAGCAGTTTTTACAGCTTTTGACAATTACTCTAGCCTGCTCTCTGGTATTTCTGCGTCAAGGTCTGAGTATTAAGGTTGTGTAATTGGTGAGCCTTGTGGGCAGACGCAATCTGTTCTTACTCTGTAAGCAAAATGAGGTGTGAGTGTGTAGCAGCATGTGCGAGTTCGTTTCCCAGTGCCAGGGGTCTGGGCAGGCCAGTATGAGTATGAATGTGTCCAATAAAAAAGGGCTTTGACCTTTGGCGGATTAATCTCTGAATCTTTGAAAACATCTCAAAAGTTGGGGTGCTTGGCTGAGTCACTGCCACCATTTCCAGGACCTGAAGGGCCTCCACCACATACCTACTCTCTGAAGACAAGTTAAGGGGTGGTGCCTTCAATGCTTCAAACACCTTTAAAGTGGTGTTAAGCTCCACCTTGAGCAGAATTAAAGGGTGTTGTTGTAATTCTTTGTTGTTGGTTATAGACATAGGCAGTTTGACCATTCTTTGATCCATCTATAAACACTTTACAAGATTCAAGGATTGACTTCAGCTTTGTATTTTTGAGGAAGAGGAAAGGGGTGAAAGAAAAGTATTGTAACAACTTATTACTAGGCATCTGGGTATCGAATTTTCCCGTATAGGAGCAAAGAAATGTAGCACATTCTGGGTGATGTGTAGATAGCAATTCTAGGTTTTCTTTGTTATATGGGACAGTGATGATGTCAGGCTCCTTCCCAAAAATCTAGTGGAGGTTTTTATTTCCAACATCACTAATTGGCACACTAACA
This sequence comes from Sigmodon hispidus, assembly GCA_004025045.1. NCBI lineage: Eukaryota > Metazoa > Chordata > Mammalia > Rodentia > Cricetidae > Sigmodon > Sigmodon hispidus. The sequence continues at coordinate 10,570 of PVIH01015876.1, forward strand.
ATGGATACAAGAAAGGATTCTTCTTTTAGCAATTGGGAGGTGTATACATAGTAAGGGCAAAGACTCTTGCCACAACAGACCAGTGGGGGCAAATTCTGTAGAAAACACTATTAAATACAGAGGTAAGGCAGGAGAAAAAAACCCGATGCGTTGCTGGGTGATGGCCAACTCAACTTTATTGAGTACCATTTCAGTCTACACGGTGAGGTGTCGGGGAGAGAGGGGATCAGAATCTCCTTTGAGGATGTCCTCAAGAGGACTAATGTCTCCTTTTGTCATTTTTAAGTAAGTCCGTAGCCACTGTATATCTGCCAAGAATTTCTGAAAGTCATTAAGACAGAGAAAAGTATTCCTCCTGATTTTAATCTTTTGAGTATAGAGAAGCTCAGGATGTAACTCAAACCCCAGAACAAGAAACAGAAACTGTGTCTGAATTTTCTCAGGGGCAATGCTAAACCCTCTATCTTGTAAGGTTCGCACCAAGCTTTGTGCTCCTAGATGCGTCTTTTCCACTGTCTCAGCAGCAATCAGCAAATCCTACATGAAGTGGGGAATATAGGCCACAGGAAACAGTATTCTAATCGGGTCAATGGACTGAGCCACATATTTCTGCCAAAGAGTTGGTGAGTTTGCCATCCCAAGGGGCAAAACTTTCCATTGAAAGTGTGGATTTGGTCCGATCTGATTAGTAATGGGAATAGAGAAAGCGAATGTTTTACGATCAGCAGTGTGGAGGGGAATAGAAAAAAAGCAATCTTTAGTATCAATAATTATTTTAGCATGTCCCCTGGGGATGGCTACAGGTGAGGGTATCCTTGGTTGCTATGCCCCCATGGGCATCATAGCTTTGTTAACTTCTCTAAGATCCTGTAGCAACCTCCACTTACCAGTCCTTTTTTTTTGATGAAAAAACAGGAGTATTCCATGAGGAAGTAGAGGGTTCGAGGTACCCTTGGTCTAACTGTACCTGCACTAATTGAAGGGCAGCCTTGAACTTTTCTTGAGGCAGGGACCACTGGTCTTTCCACACTAGGTCATCTGCTTTCCATATTATTTTGTAGATGTGGCGTGCAGGGAGAGCAGTGGTCTTTAAGAAAAAAGGTCTTTAGAACTCATATCCAGTCCTTTCCTGTCTAGTTTTTGTTGGGTCATAATAGGTTGCGTGGGCCCTTGTTCATGTTTCCCCAGACCTTTTCCTGGTAGGAAACCCGTTTTTAACATCATCTGAGCCACTTTGTCATTGGGGCTCATCATGATGATTCCCATCTGAGTCATAATGTCACAACCCCACAGATTAACTGTCAGTCCTTCCACTACAAAAGGCTTCACGGTCCCTGTGTTTCCCTCAGTATCTTTTCATTGTAATATTTTTGAACTTTGAAGGGTATTTTGTGTCTGTCCTATTCCTTTTAGATGGGTGGCTGTGGACTCCAATGGCCATGCAGCAGGCCAGTGTCTTTTTGAGATAACAGTATCATTAGCACCTGAAACTAACAGGCCAAGGAAGAATTTTACATCTAGCAGGAGCTTTAAAGTTTGTCAGCTCTCAGTCAGTTGCTATACCCAAAATATGTCTGAAGAGCTGGGATGGGACGAACCACAGGAAGGATGCTTGCATTTAAATTCCCCAGTTAATGGAAATGGAAGGGCCTGAGCTATATATAGACCAATGGGAATAGTAACTGGGCCTGTGGAGGCTGAAGTCAAGAATTTTATTTTACCTTAGAAGTCACCATCAACAATGGATGGAAAGATTTCAAGCCCCTGTTCCTGTATAGAACTAGAAGCTCAGCCAATGACAAGGAAGAACATGCTAGGTGGGGGAGGGCCAAAAACCCCAGTTTTTATTATTACTGTTTTCACTTCCAGAGTTATAATTCAGGTGGTGGAGGAGTAGAGTTCAAATCCTGCACTGCCTTGTGTGGCTCTAGACAGGTTTGAACAAGGTGAGTTGGACTTCTCAGGAGACGCATAGTCCCCTGTTGCTGACAGCTGGTGAAAGGGTTGTTGCGGGTCCTTGGCAGAAATGGGGATGGATATTGCAAAGGAGAGCCCTGGGCCATGGCCCTCAGCCCATTTCCCTGAAACTCAGGCAGAGGCTGGCCTTTACTGTCATATTTGGAGCAGCAATCACTAACCCAGTGTCGTCCCCACCTACATTGGGGACATAGCCCCAGGGCTGTACTGCTAGTGTCAGAGTTGGAGAGAGAAGTCCCAGGTTTGGGGTTTGAGGGGCACTGGTGAGCAAAGTGGGCTGGGGCCCCACATTGGAAACAATTCCTGGCTCCCCCTGTCTTCCCAGCCACGGGGAGAAAGATAGCACCTATGGCTAAGCTGATGGGTTTTAAAATTTTGTGATCAAAAGAATCTAATTCACTGCATAACTTATCATGCCATTAAGATCCATAGTCTTATTCTTGCCCCTCAAAGCGTCTCTACAGGCTGCATTGCAATTACCTAAAGCCAGTTGTTCAACCATAATATTTTCAGCGCTATCCTCTCCCAAAATCCACTCAGCAGCTTCTAGTAATCTTGCTACAAATTTGGCATAAGGCTCATTAGTTCCCTGCATTATTTTGGACAGTGAATTGCTGGCCAACCCCATGGAGGGAATAGCTCACCATGCTGCTAAAATTGCTTGAGACGTCTGCACCAGGAGTCCCACAGGCAAGCTTCTCTGTTTAATTTCCTCGGCAAAGTCCCCCTGCCCCGTCAGATGGTTAACACACCAGGAGGCCATCTGTGGGCTGGGTATATTTAATGCAGCCTGCATTTCAGCCCTGTCTATGAATTCGGCCTTCCAGATCAAATATTGGCTATGAGTCAGGACAGATTGGACAATTTTGTTCCATTCATGTGGGAGGAGTTTACCTCCTTGCCTAAGCCCTTATAGGACTGATATGGTAAATGGGGAATTAATGCCATAATTTTTAACAGCTGAATGTTAATCTTTCAAATCTCTAATCCTTAATTTTTTGAAAATATGAAAGCATTGAGAGCCCTGATCATTGTGCTCGGCTTCTTCTTCAGAGCCTGAGATAGTATCATCAGCTTCTTTATCATCCTCTTCAATGTGTTCCACCCTCCTGATCTTGGGATGAATCTGGCTGCCCCTCCATCTCTTTGCTCCCTTTTTTCTGTCCCATCTCCTTTGCCACTCAATGCTGATCAGTCAAGCCAGTCATTACAGGGAAGGAAAGAGCTTCTGTGGGCGCCTGCCACTGAGAACCCTGTCCTTTTGCACTCACTTTAGAGGGCAAAGATGTTTCAAAGAGGTCAGCCTATAACGTTTGAATCTGGCAGGTGAGGTCCTCAAGTTATCTTTTTAAAGAAAGGACCTCCCTTAATCTTTAGACTTGTCCTAAGAGAGATTCTCTGGTGGCAAGCAGACTCTGGTCCCCAGGTAACAAAGGGGGGGGTGGGCAGAGGAGGGGGAGACCATTGCAAGACACTTAATTCCCCAGCAGCCAGGAGGCATGGCTTGAGTGCCAGTAAAGTCTGAACCCTGGGTGGATCGTATGTTTCCTTTTCAATGTAGGCTGCCTCCCCGTCTAGATTGGCCTCTGAGGTGGGATCTGGCAAATCATCACATTTATCTCTGTGAATGACAGGATACATAGACTTAATGGGTTGGGAAGTTCTGATTAAAGGGGAATCCAAATCCTTTTCCAGTACAGGCTCACCCATTAGGGAAGGAGCATGGAAGCCAGCCTCCCCCTTTGCCTTGTCATGGTTTATTCCATCCAGCCCATCTGTATTGGCTACAATGACGTTAGGATTCTCAATTTTCTGAACTGTACTTTTTATGTTTTTGATCTGCCTTATATAAAGCTACCTTACACTCTTTTCCCTGTGGATAGAATACGCCATTTAACAAGTCCTCTGCAAGCACTAATAAATGAGACGCTCCATCATTCCCTTCTGAATCTGTTAGAATATCCCTTATTACTCCATAAAAGCTAAAAAATATATCTGGGATTTCTCCCCTTCTCTGAGCATTTTATTAATGTCTTTTCCCACTTTATTCCAAGTCAGCGGGTGAATGCCTGGAATGTTGATGACAAGCCAGGGACACTTGTCCTCCACAAAGCAGAAAAATCTTAACAAGTCTTTCTTTTTAACTCTTAAACCCCTCTCCCTGATTTTTCTCTTCATCTCTATTAAAAAGATCCTTTATTTAGACAGTATATTGACCATAGCTAATGAGACCACAATTCACACCTCACGGCTGCCCATGATGCACGAGTGATGCTATCCAGGCTCCGCTACCAAAATATGTATGTCCAGCAGGGCCTCCTTTTCTTCAGTCATCCAATGGCCACCGTACCTTGAGCCTCGCATTTGGGCGCCATTGTCCCTGTCCAGCAGTTCCACTTATTCGAGGGTTTCGAGGGGGTCAATCTGTAAAGCAAATGGGGGGAGAGAAAGAGGAAGCCAAGCACATAAAGAACAACAAGAGTCTGAATCATGTCAAGGCTTTGATTTTTGAGTGAATTCTGAGGCTTTTTAAGCAGTGCTTTTGCAGGGGAGTGTGCAAGGCTCCAGGCAGGGATGGGAAGCAGAGAGAGGGGAGTTAACCAAAGAGGAGAGTGAAAAATTTTCAGAGGAAGTCCAGGTGGGCAGGATCTCTTTGGTCCCATGATTCTGCAGCTGACTGTTTACTGTTTGAAGCCTTATCTAAATGTACATTGCATGATGGGCCAAGGACATCCTGTTTTTTTGCAAGGCCTGCAGTTTAGCAAAGAACACCTTATCATGGGAGACTCCATGAAGCTCAGTTCTGTAACTAACTAAGGACATCTAATCTTGAAGGATTGCAAGAAGCCTGCTTTTGCAAAGCTAGTAATTTACCAAGGATGTTTCATCCAAGAAGCCGAAAATTCTAAATAGTTCTGGGTCAGTCTTCAACAGTTATTGTCTCCCAGGAAGAATGAAAAAAAAATGTTCAAAACCTCCTCAAATCTCCAAATTGACTCTTGATGTTCCCCTGCTCCCCGTGAGACCCCGTGAATTTCTGTTGTCCATATCATACCATGTGACCTGATGCCCCTGAAAATGATGTCTTCAGAATTCCCTGTTTATCTGTGGATGCCTCACTCTCACTCTATCCATGGGTTCTCCCAATTATGTTTCTGACTATTGGGTCCCAGACTTAGACCTTCAGAGCAGGGAGGAATCATGATTTCCCTAATTTTGAAGTGAAGCTCAAATTAATCTCAAGGACTCAGCAGGTGTTCAGCCACATCTGTTCTGAAGCAGGAATCCAAAATTCCCAATAATTTTTAAGCACGTGTTCCACTTCAAGACCACAGATCTTCTAAACTGCCTTAAGGACCAAAGTTGGTTTTTATCTGTCCTTCAAAACTAGGGACTCACAGATCTTCCCCAATGGCCCAGGTAGCCATAACCTTATCTAACTAAGGCCAAGATAATTCACAATTTTCACCAGTAACTCAAGAGTGTTTCAGAACTACACTTTCAACATCAAAACCTTCAGTCATTGCCAAATATTGAGAAGACATTGACCCACCTTTTCTCTGAGAACCAGGAGACATCAGATATTCACTAATTGCCAAATGGACCTCATACTTTCCACTTCATAACAAAGGAGTCACATACCTCCTCTATTACTAAATGTGCCTGAGATGAATATGTTGAGAAACAAGTACCTCAGACATCTTCAATGTCCAAGAAGACCACAAATATTCCTCCTCTACAGTGAGCCATAGAATTTCTGTAAGGTCTCAATGAAGCTTCAGACTTATCCAAGCAGAACCAGGGCAATTCATGTCTCCAGATAATAACTCCATCAGGTCTTATATATGTCCCCACAGAAATGAACTAATTCTCTAATTCCAGGTGTATATAGCTCACTGGAATATCTTCTGAAAATGCTCTTAGAGTTATTTCCTTTAACTATAGGAGTCTCTGGATTTGAAGGGATGAAAAAGAGGGTCAGTGTTACCTACCCTCCTTGAATAAGAAAATTTTAGTCTTCTTCTGTCTGTACTGGAGGGTTTTGAGACATGCCCCTTTGATCAAGCAAACTCCAGAACTGGCCCTGTGTCTCAAGTGATTTTCATGTTTTGACAATGTCCTTAAGGGTAATTGAGACTGAGTCCTTATTGCCATGACAACATAGGAGTTTTTCTTTGTGTTCATGACCAACTCAGGTCTCTCAAACAGCTAAGAGAGACTAGATCTTCTCCCTCAGACCTAAGTGGCTAGGATATTCACTTTTGACTACAAGAGAACCTCAAGAAATTCTAGAATGAAATCCCATGGCAAAAGAATAAAAATCTTACTTTGCCCCCAAGGCCATGTATTTGGAACTGCTCAGCAGAAAAGTGCCTGTCCCCCATGTCCTCACCTGTCCAGATTGTTATATGTTGAAGTAGGGGACAGACACAAGAAACATGACCCTACCTTTCAGAAGAACACTGAATTTTTTAGAGTTCATTGAAGACTTTGAGACAAATTACAAAGTGATTGGATTTTCCTTCTCTACAGAAGGTAAGCAGGGGCATTTCACTCTTCTCTATAAGGAATAGATCTAGCTTTTTTATTTTTTTAACAAATTATAGTACATTTTTTTCTGATTTGCAATATTTCCCCTTTGCCCCAAGCCCAAGGAGCCCTCAGAACTTTTCCTGTGAGTAAGGGTACATGGGATATTTGACATCTGATCAAGGAGCTTTGGTCACTAAGATTAGAGTTTACGGAAGAAGAGCAAGAGAATCCTGGAACCCAAGTCACTTCTGCAGTAAAATCACCTGGCAAGGTTTGGAATCATCAATCCCTCAAAGGTCTGTTTGGCTAAACACAATTTAAAAAGTCAGCCACACTGGGGCTCTAACTCAAAGTGTTATTGAAGACTGGTATAATGCTTGGTCTCCTGTAGATTCAGCTAAAGGTATGGATACCCTAAGCATTGAATAAGAGTTTGAAGGTGAAGAATATTCCAGGTTTTTATGAGGTATGATATTTTGTTGAGTTATATGGAATTTTCACATTCTGAACATATTTCCCTTAACACTTTGGCCTCAGATATTCCTCTGATTCCAAGAGTACTCACTCTCTATCCCTTTGGTTAATTAAACATCCAATCTGCCTCCTAAAATAACATGAAATCCATTACATTCCAGTTGGCCTAAAGGAGTCTTACACTTTCATTTTTTGTGAGGGGATCATTCACTCTCTGATATTATTAAGTGGGCCTCAGAAAATCTTCTTCATAAATAGATTCAAAATTTACCCTTCAGTACAAGGTAAGCTGTAAGCTAGTATATCATAAATAGATTCAAAATTTACCCTTCAGTACAAGGTAAGCTGTAAGCTAGTATAATAAAGAACCCTAACGAAATATGCTTTCAAGGAAGGTGGCTACAGTCTACTTATTTTAAACAAGGAGACTTCAGGAACATCCTTTCATTTCAAAAACACTGATACTAACTCTCAGGGTAAAAGGGACAAAAACCAGGCTAGTGACATGTGTACTCATGGGAACTGTTCATTCTTTTCTCTTGTACACTTCAAATCAAACCTCTGGAAATGACTTTCTCAGTAAAACCACTTTTGTCCATGGAAACCTCAGCTTTATTGCTTTAATTGAGAAGATCTAAAATTTTTCCTTCTGAGCTGGTTGGCAAGGCATTCCCAAATGGCCAAAGGGATGTCACATCATTCTGAAATTAAATCCTGGGTCATGATGCTAGAAATCAAAATTCAATTAAACACCTCTTACTTCTAAGGTTCTCAGGAGAATTGGAGGGGCATTATCATTGTTGCCCATGCCTATGCTGTTGATGAAAGGCTTGTGGAGAACACAGAGCCAAGGATTACCAATTAACCTCTAAGAAAAATGCTCTGATTGTTGGCTAGCAAGTTCCAGAGCACATGGGTATTCTGTAACGTGAGGATGCTTGGACCTGATAAGGTATTGCCTGCACCTTCTTTCAACACCTATGGTAATGTGCAAGCTCCATCTTCTGCATAAGGGTACTGGGACCTATCTGCTCTTTTCTTCCCTCGCAAAACTACTTTCTCTTCTTGAAGAATTTGACTGGGTAGTTTGACATGTATACACAAATGGGGCTATGAGAGACTCTCTATATGAACAATGAATACTAGTCCACTTTGAATTGAAGTCCCATATTCTCAGTTTAGCAATCAGATCATAGAGCCCCTGCCATCTGCCTTCAGGGGAGTCAATAGAAATAAAATGATTTCAAAATCCCTGCCTAGATCTGGACAGCTGAAGACAAACTAGAGGAAGCAACCTAGGAGACAGTCATCCTGGCCTTTGGAAGAAGATATAGGTTGCTGATGCTTTGTCTCTTCAAGAATGAACACATTCTATGAAGACATATAACACAGAATGGGACAATGAAGCTCATGATCCATGCTGAGAATTTTCTCCATTGTATAATGTAGCAGGAATATTCACCTTCAACATCAGTGTGTATGGCACCATCACTCTCAGTCCAAAGGACATCCTGTACTTTCATTATTCACTGGAGTCTCTGAAGTTTCCTCTCTTACAAAGAGCCCAGAGCTTCCACATTCATTGTTATTGTTATCAAACTCTTCCTTCTTAGTATGTGGAAAAAGATTTCAGAAGTCTACTAAGACTAAGATAACTCTAAACCTCATTTTCCCAATGGGGCCTAAATCATTTATTTTGTGTTACATGGTCCTTATATACTCCTAATCCTACCAAGTGGCTCTGAGTCTTTTCATTTCTCATTAAAGGGGCATGCCTATGGTGCATTATACCACTCTGAACAAAGAAGTATCAGTCATTCCTGATCATATCAATAGGTCTGTGTGCCAATTACCTACCTCCATCCAGTAAGAAGATTTCAGATATTCTGTTTCTACAAAAAGAAACCTGGAAAATCAAACTTGAAATGGCTCTCAAATTGGCTCCTGTATACAAAGGATATCTCAGATCTCCATTTTCAGTGCCCTGCTACTTTAGGTCCATCATTTTGAGTAAAGAAACATCAGAGATCCCTTTCTTTCTATGGTGACATGACACATTCCCCTATTAACTAAAGTTGCTTTAGAGCTGACCCTTCAGAACAAGGACGAATAACAAACACGTATGCAACCAATGGCACCTCACAACTTTCTGCTTCTAGATCAAAGGGCAGCAGATAGAAAAATAAGACCAGTCCTCAAGTCTTCTGCCTCAAAATTGCTTAACAAAAATGTACTGTGTTTATTACTTATTCTCAGATGTGTTCAGCTGCACATAACATTGTGTAAATATCAGCGCATGAATAACCACTTTTCCTATTGGAAGATTATTATGAGATTTGCCTTAGACTCTCAAAGATTTCACAAGTGTATGCATGTCTGTACTGGAAAAAATAGTTGAAAGCTTTCCAGTCAGAGCTAGAACCTTTCTCTGTTACCCAACATAGCCTGGAACCTTTCCCTTCTGACCATGGGTGAACTATGTATTGCTGTTCGACCAAATACTTCGGGGGCCCTCCTCCCTGTGAACAAAGACATTCAGGGTTTTGTCTTTTCTGAAGGTAGTCTCATGAGTTCCTAACCCTGTGAAGAATTTTGTAGAACTTCCCTGTTCCCAAGAGACCTTATTCATTTCTTCCTTATTGACGTTGTTCTAAGAACTACCTTGGGTCAGATCGGGCCTTTGTCCTTCCCGTCATTAACAATGTGGCCTGAGATGTTCCTCACCTTATAACAAGGAAGAGAACCACTATGTTTGACCCATGGAAACTCATGCATTCATTTTTTTCCTAAATTGGCATTAGACATGCTCTTTTAGATAATACTGTATATTGAATAACACAGTATGTATACCTTGTATTACTATTTTACAAAAGTTTAAACATCCCCTTATGTCTTTGAAATACCTCCCACTAAAGCTGCTCTAATAAAGGAGATTTACATCTTTTACCTTTGACCTTGGGGTCTAGGATACTGCATTGCTGCAATGTGGTTTGAAGTCCAATACAATCAGAGAGCCAATCCTGTGCTATGCTCTTTAATACAGTCACCCAATGTAGTTTAGGTAACCATTTTGTGGAAAAGATTTTGAATTTCTATTACTTTGCAAAAAAACTAAGTCATATGCTTCTGACCCAGGACCTCAGACCAAGTATTACTTACACCACTACCTCTATATAAGTGAGAATCAAAAGTTCCCAAATGTTTCAAGAGTAGTACAAAGAGGAGGAAACTATGATTAACTACTTGAACCTGAATGGCTATGGAGATTCTGTTGTTGCCAAAGAGAGTCTGTCCTATGCCAAAATGATGGAAATGACCCCAAAATTAGCTTTCACGGCCAAGAAGTCATTATGCTATATGCAATGAAGCATCAGCTCTAGCCTTTGACCTTGAGTTGCCCTAAAGAATTACCTTCTTTGGAAAGCCATCTTATGTCACATCTTTGAAATCATATTTTCACAGTGCCACTCCCTTTGACCAAGACTTAGGGAAACATCTTTGTAAGCAATGAAACCTCACAACATTTCAGGTTTTGATAAGAAGGAAAAAAATTACTTATTAGCTAAAACTAATAATTCTGTCATCTTCCCAGGGTATCGTCATCAGAAATACAGTGTTTTCTCTTTTTCTTCAATGACAGATAAACTCAGGTCAATACAACCTTGAGGAAACATCAAAGTCCAGGAAACAACTCACTATGTTGTGAAAATGATGTAACTACTTCTTGTACTCTTCCCAATAGTCAATGTAACCTATGGATTGTGGGTGCTGGGAAGAACTGTTGGAACTATATGATGCAGAACCATAATATTCTCCCACTATCTAAGATAACTAACACTTTCCCCTACTGCACAATTGGGTGAATGAAACTTGATATTTTGTTTCACTTTCTGCCCAAACAACACAGTTCCTAATGACCACAGAAACTTCCCCTCTGATTATGGGCTCTTCAAATTGTCCCTATTCGCATGATATTTCACAGTGTGCCCTTTGGATGAAGGGTTATCAGAACTTCCTTTTGTTTAAAATGATCATCAGGTCTTCATGCTATTATAAGTAATAACTTTTTCTCTCTGTCCAATGAAAGTCATAAAATGACTGGCTTTTCCTATAGCAATCTTAGAATTTTGATATGGTTCAAAGGGAACAAAATCAGTGGGTATTGGTGTATCCCCCATGTACATGTGGGCCTCAAGCATATACGTCTAATGGAGGGCCTTGGATATTTTCTACCAATCCACAACAACTAGGAAAATACATGTGTGACCAAAGGGATTTCACTTTGCACTATTTTGAGGTAAGAAAATCTGAAATATAAGTCATCTGTCCTTCGCTCTAGACTCCAAAATGATGTGACCACATCATTTATGCACATACCAATATAGCTGCTGAAAAAATTCAAGAGGACTTAGAGCATGAGGTTGTCAATCAGGACTGATGAATACTGCTCCGGTGGTTGCTATGCTTACACCATGTACCTGAGATGTGAATCGTCTAAACTGTGATGAAGTCCTTTCTCCACTGGACATGGTAAGCTAGAATACTCCCTTATCCCTAAGTGGTTTTTTACTTTGCCACTCCCTCTAAGTCTGCTTTAGTCTTCCACTGCTAAACACCATCAAATTCAGTCCACCAGCCATCAAATGCACTCTCTGTAACCAACAGGGTGTGATATCTAACATGCATGACTGATGTGGGCAGAGATCATTACTACCTTCCTAAGGCCCTAAGGCTTTCCAATTTCAGTAAAAAAGACAGCCTCAAAACTTACCTGCTCTGACAAACAATTCAATTACACCCTTTCTGATGAAGGAGAGCTCAGAATTCCACTTCTACTTAAATATGTGTCTCATCTCCAACATGTCATCTTTAATGCATAGCAGAACTACTCCTTCTGCTCCAGGGCCCTCAACTTTCCAAACTCTGGGTAAAAGTTCTAAAAATTTCTTTCATGGGGAGGATATGTAACCTCCCCCACTGTCTGTGGAAAGCCGAGACACTCTATTTATAGTCATAAAGATTTAGTTGTTTCACAGTCTATAGGAAAATGAAACTTTCTCCCAATGCCTGTGTTGGTCTGACAATATACTTTTTTTGTCCAAGGGAGAACTCCAACATTCCAGATCTTATAAAGGGTCCAAAGATCTTGTTGTGTTGATTCTAAATGCTTGATATATTCCCAACTCTCTAGAGTTTCTTCTAGCTTTCTTCTTGCAATGTATAATCTCAGACATCACCCCTGGGAACAAAGGGGCTTTAGGATTAATCTCAACTGATGAAAGGCTTCTGAGACTGAGGATAAACTTTCCACATACTGGAAAATGGGCAATGATTGCTGATTGGACATCCACACAGCCCACAAAAAGATATGGATATTCTAAAGACTGAAAAAGTGTTGGGAGCTAACCAGGAAGTCCTGGACCTTCATCTTCCCACAAGGTATTAATGCCCTATGGGAATGATCTTCCCTCTTTCATTGAAAATAGCGAGACCAGAGATTTAACTCCTATAATCAATAGGATTAGTCCTTCACCTTCATAAAATGTCTTAGGTTTTTCCCTTGTGTTCAGGTGCATCAACATTTCCCTTTATTCCTGTGAAGTCAGGCAATTACTTCTTTAATGAAGGATACTAGGCTTTCAAATTCTGTCCATACATACCAAGTCCTTCTCTCATATTACATAGAGAGATATAGGCATTCAAATGAATAAAGAGTGCCTCAGTCCTGCCTTACAAGGTCTGGGAAATCTCACATAGTCACCATCTGCCCATTGTGTATTATACTTGTATTTTCTAATTTTACTGGCCTCAGACCAAATTACTGTTCTGACCATACAGATCCCATAGGACTCTTGACTGAGGCCCTCAAAACCAAGTACAGCAAGATCAGGATAACTCAGGTCACTGTATTCATTCTAGTCCCTTAGACAGAGAACTTCTGTCCTACATGCAAAGGAATGTTTGGATGGACATATACCACACAAAACATTGAGACAGAGACTACTGCTGTGCAGCCTCTTAGAAGACTTCTAAGACTGCTGACATCCCTGACATGAACTTTCAGAAGATGTGTATACTAGACTGTAATCTAGAGTATGGTGCTGATGGATGAAGGAGTGTCTTTACTTCCTACAACTATCAAGGTATCAGTCAACCTTCAGCTTCTGCCCAATAGGGATGTAGATATATGACCAAGAGTGACAGAGGTGATTCCATCCATTTTAAGGGTTCTCCCTTTTCATTCTCCTAAGACACAGGGTCTTGGACCTTTCACTGGCTCCCAATGTGACAGAAGAAATTATTTTTCTGCCCACTGGGAAATTGGATATCCCCATTAAGTTCAAAGAATTCTGAGGGTTTTCTCTCTTACTGAATTAGCATTTAGACTCTTCCCCTCTCCCTAACTACATCTTCTGACCAAAAGATTCTTTGATATGTCTGCTCCAATAGACAGCTACAGTGCCCTTATATCCAAAAGGATCTCAGACCTAATATGCCTCTGTGGCATTTCTCAATAGGTCCATGTAATTGGTTCTCAGATAATTCCATTGTGACCAAAAGCATGCAGTCTTTGGCCTGTCATTCACCAGGGGCCTCATATCTTTACATTTCATCCAAGTTGTCTTCAAATATGCCTTTCTGTATGTGGACAGACCAACCAGGTTACAAGCTCAAATTTCAATGTTAGCAAGTAGAGTCTAGAATTATAAAGGTCTAAATAAATTATTATAATTTATTATAAATTATAAATGTCTCAAATTTAAAGGTCACTGCTTTAAGGTAGAAATGAATATAATATATTCTCCATAATTCACATCTCAACCTGAGCAGTTGAACATATGTCTGTGAAGAAGAACCCGCTTGAGACTACCATGCAGATTTTTGAATGAATTTTTAGGCTGCTTCCTGGCTGGACATACAATCACTGCACTGGACAGATGTTGATATCTCCAATAAAGAGCTGGAAGCTTATTAAGCAGCACCTGTAATGTGTTCCACTGCATGAGGTAGGCTGAGACCTTGATCTCAAGGAGTGTCCATGTAAATTTCCAACTCTACACAACACAGCATGCTAGTCTATCTTTATAATGAGGCCTCATCTTTCCACTCTCTGTACAATAGACCCTCAAACATTTTCCCTCTGAACCTGGGGGGCCTTGTATTTTCTCCAGGACTGTTGTGTTCTCATATTTTTCCCCACGACCATTATCTGATCCACTGATTCCTCATTGTACATCTCTGATTACTATTTAGATGCACTCAAGATATAAATATGAGGCCTTAAGTAGTGTTCACATTGACCAAGGATGTCTCACACATATTCTTTCTAACAAATGGAGTAATTAAACTCCACTTCTGTCCAACAGAACTTCAAACCTTCCTTTCCTTATATGTAATGCATCTATTAAGCAGCCACATCCAAATGGCATCTGGTCTTACCTTCTAAATAAGCAAGTGTCTGACTTTCCTATTCTGTTTAAAGAGATATTACATTTACATAATGTGGACAAAGATACCTTGGGTATTCTTCTGCTCATTACTATGACATTTCTCCTCTCAGGGCTCAGAACTTAAGAGTAGAAAGGGGAAGCTTGAATATCAGCTATCAGTCTCCAGGGCATTCATTAGAACATCAGAAATGGAGTGACCCCAATTTTAATGACCTGGATACCTGAACACCAACCTGTGAGGCTGACAAAGCCACATAAACCAGTGATGCTCTTGCAAAAGTGTACAGATGACTGCTTATTCTCCTGAAGATGCCACAGATGATATAGCTACTTTGTTGTTATTGTTTTGACTGTTGTAGGCCTCTTCTGTTTGATTTTGTTTTAATTTTCCAAGAGGACATCTAGATATTTTCTTGTTATGTTAATCATGGACTGGCATTGAAATCCAGCAGGAAATACATAAATGCTTCCCATATTGGACTCTATTTTGCAATCACAATGTGTGCATATCTTTCTTCACTTCTTTCAAAGATATACTGCTATGTAATTCTGTCTTGCATATGTGATCATTTTAAACAATATCTAGATGAACATATATTTTTTCATACAAAACTACTTCTTGTTCTGTGTTGATTTTTTTCTTCCTAATGATAATTTCTCTTTTTTATGGGATAATCTTTTCCAATTTTTGGTTTCATAGAATTAAGTCCTTTTTTCCCATGTATTCCATTGTTCTCCCTCCTTACCCCTTCTGATCCCTTGCTGTCTGAGGATCAACCTCCCTTCTCTTCATCCCCCATTCTCTTCCCAAAAATGGCAAGAAGTTTCAAGGTGTCTCAACTGAGCATCCATTCCAGGTCCAATTTCCTGATCCTAAAGTCATGACTGAGGTAAGTGTTCCTCTGGAGAGAATGAGCTTCAAAATGCCAGTCCACACACAGAAACACAGTCTGATCCCTCCCCTCCAGGCTTCACATAACTACCCATGTCAGTGAACAGTTGCCTATCCTTGAAGGGCCTAGTTCCTTTTCCTGATGGTTCCCTACTGGCTGTTGTTGATTCAGTGAGCTCCCCAGAACTCCAGCCAGCCATCACTGTGGGAATTTTCATCATAAGCCCGATGCTGTTGCTCATATAGACTGTCATCCCCTGCTCTCAACTGGGCCATTACCTCAGAACAGTGATCAGCCATGTATCTCTGTATCTCTGCCTCCATCTCTATTCATCACTGGATGTATGCTCTGTGATGTCTCTTAGCATGGCTGTTCATTTTATTATGGGGGAAGTCCTGTCTAGGCAACATTTTCACTATTGTAGACCTAGCCAGGGATATCTTGTGAGCTCTTGGAGGTTACCTAGCACCTAATCGTTTTCCAGCCCCATGTTATTAAGATTTCTATACCATTTATTTCTCTCTACTTTTGGTTCTTCTCACTTGAAGCATATTTGATCGTGGTGGTTGACATTTTTTTCATGTTTTTGGATTCAGATTGCCAGAATGTTTGAATCAACATTCATAAGGGACACTGGTCTGTACTTCTCTTTCTTTGTTGTGTTTTTCATTAGTTTGTGTATTAGGGATATTGTGGCCTCATAAAAAACTTTGGAAAAATTCCTTCAGTATGTATTGTATGGAAAAATTTGAGGAGTATGGCTAATAGGTCATTCTTGTATGTCTGGTAGAAATCTGCACTGAAACCATCTCTACATGGGCCTTTTTTACTTGGAAGTCTTTTAATGACAGCTTCAATTTCCTTTAGGGTTATAGGTCTGTTCAGTTCTTTAATTTGATCTTCATTTAAATTTGGTAAGTGGTACCTCTCCAGAAAGCTTTCCATTTCTTCTAGGCTTTCCATTTTTGTAGTGTATATAATTTCAAAGTGTGAACTAATAATTCTCTGGATTTCCTGGGGATCTCTTATTGTTCCTCTTTTCATTTCTGATTTTGTAAGTTTGGGTACTCTCTCTATTTTACTTTTTGGTTAGTTTGGAGAAAGGTTTTTCTGTCATTAATGCCCCAGGCAGCAGGGTCTTCAATGTGGATCTGAGGAATGGTGAAACTACTGGGCTAGCACAAACACAAATATATTAAAACAAGGGTCTGAAGAGATGGTTCAAAGGTTAAGAGCACTGACTTTTTTTCCAGAGGATCCTGGTTCAATTCCCAGCACCCACACAGTGGCTGACAGCCATCTATGATAACATCTGGTACCCACCTCTGTATATTGTATACATAATAACTAAATAAATAAATCTTTGTTTTTAAAAAAAGATGTGCACCAATACAGACAATCAGAATTTTTTCAAGAGAGATAGGAAGAGAGTGAGAGAGAGAGAAATGAGAGCAAGTCAAAATTTCAGATCAAGTCCTGGAACTTTATTTTTTGGCTAGCAGTTAAATAGCAATTCAGCAATCTTATTTGTGTTTCTACCCTTGATAAGCCATGCTTATGATTCTTATCCTCTGTATAGTTATTGTTAACTCTTCTGCATTTTAAATTCTTTTTACTGTTTTTTTTTGATAAATACAAAATAAAGAAAAAAAAAGAAAAAAAAACAAACAAACAAAAAAAAAAAAAATAGGGCATGACTCAAAAAAAAAAAAAAATAGCAATTCAGAGTTGCAGACATACCACAGTCAATGGTGGTGTGTCCCCCTTGTTCTTCAACCTTTTTAGCATAGGCTGTCATCTTTGCCTTTTATCTTAGTGAATCTGACAGGTTTCAGGTGGTATCTCAAAGCTGTTTTGGTTTGCATTTCTCTGATGGGGCTAAAGATGATGAACACTTTTCAAGTGCCTTTCAGCCATCTATAATTCTTCTCCTGAGAATTCCCTTTTTAGTTCTTTACCTCACCTTTTGATTGGGTTATTCAAGGTTTTGGGCTCTAGATTCTAGAGTTATTTGTATATTTCGGATATCAGTCCTCTATTACTTGTGCGGTTGGTGAAAATCTTTTCCCATTCTGTAGCCTGTCATTTTGTCCTATTGACAGTGTCCCTGACTTTACAGAAACTTCTCAGTTTTAGGAGATCCCACTTACTGATTGTTGTTCTTAGTGTCTGTGCCACTGCTCTCATATTTAGGAAGTGGTTGCCTCTGCCAATTAGTAGAAATGTATTTCCCAATTTCTTTATTACCAAGTTCAGAATGGCTGGGTTTATGTTGAGTTCTTTGTTTCACATGGATTTTTGTTTTATGCAGGGAGACAGGCTTGAAATATTTGCATTTTTCTACACACTACCAACCAGCTATGCCAGCACCATCTGTGAAAGGTACTATCTATTTTCCATGCAATATTTTGGGCCTCTTTGTAGAAGATCAGTTTTTCATAGGTTTTTGGGATAATGCCCGGATCTTCAATTCTATTCCATTGATCCATAAGTCTGTTTTTATGCCAGTACCAGGCTGTTTTTCTTACTGTAGCTCTATAGTATGACTTCAAGTCAGGAATGGTGATGACTTCTGAGGTTCTTTTGTTGAGCAAAATTGTTTTGGCAATCCTGGCTTTCCTGTTATTTCAAATGAAATTCACTGTTTTCCCGTCAATTTTCAAAATATATTGGGGTGAGATTTTGATGGGCAGTGCATTCATTCTATACATTGCTTTTGGAAGAATTGCTTTTTTTACTTTGTGTTAAGACCTATCCAGAAACTTGGGAGATCTTTTCATTTACTGATGAGTGGCTTGGGTTTTAGGATAATTGTTGTCTCATAAAGGAAATTTGGCAATATTTCCATAGTTTCTACTATGTGAAACATTTTGAGGAGTAATGGTAGTATTTGTTCTTTGAATGTCTGGTAGATTTCTGCACTGAAACCATCTGGAACTGGGCCTTTTTTACTTGTAAATCTTTTAATGACAGTATCAATTTCATTTAGGGTTATAGGTTTGTTTAGGTAATTACTCTGATCTTCATTAAATTTTGGTTAAATGGTACCTCTTCAAAAAGCTGTTGATTTCTTCTATGTTTTCATTTTAGTGAAGTATCGATTTTCAAAATATGACCCAATAATTCTCTGGATTTCCTGTACTTGGTTGTTGTGTCCCAATTTTCATTTCTAATTTTGTGGATTTAGACACTTTCTCTGTGCTTTTTTGTAAGCTTGGATAAGGGTTTATCTATCTTGTTGACTTTCTAAAAGAATCAACTATTTGATTCATTGATTCTTTGTATTATTCTTTGTGTTCAATTGGATTGATTTCAGTTCCAAGTTTGATTATTTCCTGCCATCTACTCCTTCTATGTGAGTTTGCTTGTAATTATTCTAAGGCTTTCAGCTATGATGTTAGTTGTCTAGTGTGGGATTTCCCTTTCACATGCAAAATAACCAGAAGCCAACACATCCTCCATCTACAACTTTCATTACTATCTCCCTAGCCCTAATCTCCCCAGGGCCTGTTACTGGGTCTATCAGGATTAAGAGATTGTACACCTCCACTCAATTCTTTTCCCTTCTTAATTATACTAGATGTTTTGTTTTTTTTTTTTTTATCAAAACCTTTCCTCTCTCAACAGATAAGAAAAGAACCTTCTGGGATGTTCTTAAATGTTCATTTAAGAAAAGAATATAAGCTACTTACTTTATGAAAGCCTAATAAATATGTAATTTCTCCCAAAGCACCATGTTACCAGGACAAATGTTGAGAGTTATCAGAGAGACATGTGTGGTGATTCAAGTGTGAATGGCCTTCACTGGCACATATATTTGAATGCTTTGTCACCAGTTTGTGAAATTGCTTAGGCAGGATTAGCAAATGAGGCCTTGTTGGAGAAGATGCATTATTGGAGATAGACTTCAGGGTTTCAAGAGCTCATAGAGCTCACAATTAGCTGTCTGTTACCCTTTGCCACATTGCTATTGTCCCAAAATATAAGCTCTCAGATGCTTTTTCTGCACAGTGTCTGTCTGCTGACATGTTCCCTGCTACATGGTCATGGTCTAAAGGCCTCTGGGACCTTGAGCCCCAAATGAAATGATTTGATAATATAAATTGCTTTGATCATAATTTTTGTCACTACAGAGTAAAAGAAAGTACCTGAGACACCATGCTTATGAAAAGCGAGGTATTCTGTTCCTGGTAAATAACAGCTCTCAGCCAGAGTTCAATGGTGTTGGAATTTTTCAACTTGATCCTTTCATTTTCGCATGGAAGATTCTGTGAACCATCTGAACTGATAGGGGTTGTTATTAAGTGTATGTAAGCAAAGTATCTTCTCAGATACTAGCAGAGGTAATAGTACAAGATATCTGTCTTCCAAAATGAGCTTATCATACAGAAGGATTAAAAATGGCAATGGGAGGTCATTTGGCATCAATAGCAGATACATGTATTCAATGTTTCCAGTTCATTTGTGTTTGGGTCTACAGAGTGATATTAGATGTAACTAAGACATTGGTTTTCTTACAATTCCATGATCAAAAAGAGCAAGTATTGCTAAAGTTTTGGTACTTAGAAGAAACCTATTCTGCAACACTGAGAAAACAATCCCCACAAAAATATTTTCCAATATTAGAAATGAACATTTAAAACATAATTGGATTTAGCACTATTCATGTTTATACGTATATATACATACATATATGATTATTAGTTTTTTTGCTTGCCGGTTCTTTTGTTTGTTTATACATAATGTTGGTTTTCAAGAAAGAGTCTCTCTACATAGTCCTGACTCTCCTGGAACTCATTATGTATACCAGACTAGCCTCTAAGTCAGACATCTGCCTGCCTGTGGCCCTCAAGTGCTGTGATTTAAAATATTTTTTAAATGTTTAAAAAATAATAACACAAAAACTTCCTGAGAAGGTATTAGAAGGGAGTATATATATGCCTATTCAAAAAAAGATCCATTTGCCTGGCACACACTGTTAATGCCAACCCTGGGAAGGCAGAGATAGGCAGATCTTTGTATATTTGAGGGTAGCTAAATCTACCTAGCCAGTTTCAGGACAATCAGCACTGCATAGAAAGATGAGGCCTAAAAGAAATCAGAAACAAAACCAAAAATAACCTCCACCCAAATACATCCTTGTTATAGCAGCATACAGACTTATTAGGTATGATTGTGTCTTCAGTTTGTTCAAAGTTTTATGGTTCTCTTCCCAACCCAGTATGTGTGTCAAACTCAGTGAATCTATGTGTGCTTGTATGTGGGCATATGTCTGTGTGTGTGTGTGTGTGTGTGTGTGTGTGTGTGTGTTTAATAAGACACAGTTTTGTTATGTTACCTAGGTTGACCTAAAACTCATAGTAATCCTCATTCCTCAACCTTACAAGTTGAACAATCAGAAGCATGGACCATATTACTCAGCATTTCAAGTTCATTGAAAATGTATGATTAATGTATAATAAGTGTTTCTGTGTGTGTGTGTGTGTGTGTTGGCGGAGAGGTGAACACATGCAGCAGTAAACTTGTAAATGTCAGAGCAAAGGAAAAATTTTGGCAGCTGACTCTCATTCAACAGAGAATTCTGTTGAATATACTGAGGTCATCAGATTTGCACAGTGCCTTAGTTAGGGCTCCTATTCCTGTGAGTAGACACCATGACCACAGAAATTCTTATTTTGGTAGCAAGGGTGAGGTATATTTTGGGACAGGGTTTCTTTATGTAGCCTAGACTGTCCTGGAATAAGTTCTATAGACCAGAGAGACCTTGCTTCAAAATAACAGAGATATTCTAGCTTCTTATTTCCCAAGTACTAGAATTAAATGTGTGGACACTACTGCTGGCTGTGTATTTACATTTAGTCTGTAGACCTCCTGTACTATAGTTTCTGTCATTTAAAAAAAAATGAGGTGAAGTTTGTTTGCGGTGGTTGTTGTTGTGTGATTGTTTTGTCTTTGTCTTAAGAAATTACTCACAAACAGTCTTACACCCTATCTTTCTGCTGAACACATCTCATTACAAACTGTATTACATGTACTCAGTATGGACGAGGTGATTCAGGATCCATACTTTCAAGGTGAGCACTTTGCAGTTTATGCTTTTATTCTAACTGGACCATATCTCATTGTACAGTGACCATCTTTGCTGTGAAGATTGATCTATGACTACCAATGTTCTTCCCAGTGGTGTTTACATTGTAACGTTTCACATCCATATTTGCATAAGTCTGAACATGGCAGTTTGCAAGGCCAGCCTTGAGGGAAAAGGATTTTAAGTTCAGGCAGCTCAGGCTATGTAAATCTTTAACTCAGAAACAACACTATGGAAACATGGTGTGCACTAAGCAGGTTGCTTGATCATTCATCAGTCAATGGATATGTGAGATCTTTTATACTTATGGTCAGGTAAAAATGGCAACAAGAACATTCATGGAAGGAGTGTTAGTAGAAAGTTCTGCATTTTACCAAATGGTGGAGGAACTATTTGAGTGGTGGTCCAGGAGAAACAAGATAGAAAGAGGAAATCTTGGACACAGGGACATATTGATGGAAGGGGGAATGAATGGACAAAGAAATGAAACACTTCTGTGACAGTATAACATCATCAATAATATTTGGATTGGTTGAAGCTGGTGCAAGTCTTAAATCTCAGGACTTGGGAGGCAGAGGCCAGTGGGTCTCTGTGGGTCCATGGCCAGCCTGGTCTAGAGAGCAACGTCCAGGCCAGTCTCTAAAGGTACATGAAAAAAATCTTGTCTGGAAAACCAACAAACAAAAACAATGCCAATACAAATCAGCCAATAGCTTGTGGATTGATTTGAAAAAATTAACACTGGGTGTTAGAATCACATGCCTTGGCTTTCACAATCTTGGAAGCAGAGGCAGTGGATCCCTGAGTTTGGAGCCAGTCTAATGTGTAAAGTGAGTTCCAGAACAGCCAGAGCTGCATAGACACACCCTGTCTTTTAAAAGAAACAAAGTTAACAAGTGGTTAGTAGAAGTAAAAGGGATGGACAATTGTGGGGTAAAGTACAAGGCAAGAAAGCGAGCAAGAGTGTGAAGGGATAAATATTACCATGTGTGACTGAAAAGCCACAGCCAGGTCTGATATTTAAAAGTTTTTATAAAAGTACATATATAAAATATGTACCTATATGTATTCATAGTTTAATTGAAATCATTTAATCTTGGGGAATAATGCTCTGCCCTGGAAGCAAATACTTTAGATGAGGTGCCAGGTGTGTAAAACCTCTCTTTGACTTTTGGGGTTTGATGGTCCCAGGGATTCCCCAAACCATAGAAGTTATTACTATTGGTCTGGTGGATTGCCAGAACTTGAAGACTTGCACCTGTTGCTGGGCTGGAGAAAGTACTGAGCAGCTAAGTGCAACCAAAGGACCCAGACACAATTCCCAGCACTTATAAGGCAGTACCCTTCCATCTGTGTCTATTACTCTAGTTCAAAAGGTTCCTATCCTCTCTAGTCCTTTTCTGGCCTCTGTGGTCACTAGAAATGCATGTGATACAGACATCTATTCAGTCAAAACACCCATAGGAGTGTGTTGGAGCAAAATTTTACTCCTTATTAAAACTCATTTAAGCATGTTGTTTCTGTAAATGCCCGCAAATGCCTTGGATGGCAAAATTTGCGTTATAAGATTCCTTAAGTAACTCTTTGTTTTCTCAGCCACTTACACATGGCTTTAACATGCCCACAGCTCCCAGCACCTCTGAACTCTGGGACTGAACTAGGTTAGGTCAGTTTGGGCAGCATTCTTGTGCTGTGGAATCAGCCATTTGCCATTTTTTTGCTTTGGAAAAGAAAGGAAAGTGTGTAGCCATGTCCCATGGCCATTGACATTCATGGTACACTACTGCCATCAAGTGGATCTAGTTTTTCTATTCCGTCAGCAGAATCATGGGCCTCTGTGGACAAGGGGCCAACCAGGCTAGGAAAAGACAACAGTGGTGGCCCCATAGGACAGATGCAGGACCCCAGAGGGCTCCTTGGTCCAGGAGAGTTGGGGGAGGAAGTAGGGTCCAGGATACAGGTTCTGGGCATCAATGGGCATGCCAGGTTGGGTGCAGGCAGCACGGGCTCCATGTTTGGAGCTGCCATATTTGCCTGCAGGACAGGATGTCTGTCTGTGCAGGAGATTTTGCAGGCTGGGCTGCATCTGGGTTCACCTGGGAGCTTGTCCTTCCTGCCACTGACCTCTCCACATAGCTCATCTGCAAGCCCTCATTGTCTTTACCATGCCAGCCAGGGAACATGTGGCTTTTGCATGAGCCTAACAGCAGCAGCTGGCATTGCTCAACTCTGAAGTTCACATAACACAACACACACACACAAACATACACACACACACTTTGAAATGTCTCTGAAATTAACAGAGGACATAATCTGTTCAATAGTACTGGTGTGTGTGTATGTGTGTATTTCTGTAGGTGTGTATGATGTATGGATGTGTGGGGGAGTTATTTTATACTTTGAATCTTGTCTAAAGAGGAAGATCTTTCCATTTGAGTTCTTAGACCCAGTCAGAGAGGGTACAATGTGTATCAGTTATGTTTGTCATCTAAGGGTTGAAGGTGGAACAACATGTTGGCATGTAGGGGTCCTTTAAGGTGTCCATCCTCCTGATTCAGCCCAGGTGGTCACCAGGTATGGAGTGGTCCTGTTCAGGGTGTGTTATGTCACAGGTTAAATGGGCATATAGAGTTTCTCTTCTTGTGGCTTGGTGAAAGAGAACATTTTATGGGAACCATAGCAAAGTTGGCAAAATTGCTTTTTTTTATTTATTTTTGATATTGTTCTCCTGGCACCACTTGGAATTTAGTCATACACACACACACACACACACACACACACACACACACACACACACACATCTCGTTCCCAGTGTTAGCCCCTCCTAGCCTCAGATCCAAAACCCCCAGCATGTTTTTAACAGAGGAAGAGTTGGGAAAACAGAGCTATTACTGTCTGCTGGAGGCAGGGAGAGTGATGGTCAGCTAGTCGACATCTGATAAGATGTCAGCAGTGTGCAGGTGTTCTTCTGGAGACTCTCAGTTCCATCAAAAGGAAGGCTTCCAGTCAAGTAAAGAGTTGATAGCATCTCCTAACAAAACATGGATTTTGTGCTGGAACAAGACAGGCCTAGCTGCCCTCGATGACTTGGATGGGAATGAATATACAAGTCAGGGATGGTGTCAGACAGAAGGAGAGGAGGAAATGTGTGTATGTAGGGTGGCACAGGTAGGAATGAATGAGATAGATGGGGGTAGCAGAGGAGAAAGAGAATGAATCATGGTGTAAGGAGAGTTGGTGTTTACCAGCATGCTTTGCTCCAAGTACTCCTGTGTTGGGGAAGAAGTTTCAATTTCATGGATCTAGCCCATGAAGATCAAGATGAAGGCATCCTGGGTGTTTCTTGTGAGGTGGGAATTCACTGAGGTGGACAAGGGTGGGGATGTGCAGCATACCCCCTGTGTGACTGTAGATTATATATTCTTCTCCCATGGTGTCTAGTTTGCATCTCCTTGATCTCCTTGAATCCCTTGCAAAAGCTCAGATTGTCCTTTGAGACTAGGCCTGGCCATAGGATTGCGGATGTCCAGAGAGATTACATAAAGTTTTCTGTCTGAAAGGGAATTGGGGAATTGGAGCAATGAAAGAGAGTGTTCCTGAATGATTGTCTGTTAGTTGGTATAGGTTGGGGGTGAGGAATGAGGTCTGAAAAGCTGTGGAGAGTGTCTAGATTGTGACAGAGCTGGAGGTCCTAAAGAATGGTTGCCTGGCAATGCCTAGGAGATGGTTAGGATCCAGGAACTGATAGGTAAAAGGGCAGGGATGAAGTGAATGATATGTTCATTTCATTTCTACTTGTCTGTGTTTGGATTTGTTTTGTTTTAACTTTATTTATTTGTCTTGGTGTTTGCCTGTAACTGGGAACAGAAACTACAGACAGTTGTGAACCTCCATGTGGGTGCTGGGAATTGAACTTAGGTCCTCTGGAAGAGCAGTCAGAGTTCCTAAAAGCTGAGCCATCTTTCCAGCCCCGTCTACTTGTCTTTGTATCAGGGTCCTTGTTGACCAGCTTCTTGGGTCAGGGTTGCTGATAACCCTGGCCCCTTGATGGCCCCTGCTGAGGATGAATTTGGACATGATCTATGTGAACACACATGCAGGTCCTGTGAATGTCAGAAAGACTAAGGAATTTGGTAGCCCTTGTCCTCTCACAGTATCACATCTGAACATCAGACCATGGGACCTCAGGCCTGGGATCCTGTAGATAACAGAAGTGTACACTGCTAGCTGCCTGCCTGTTGCCTTGTGTCCATCTAGGAAGGGTGTTCTTCCAGGTAGTTGGGGAATCCAGTGCTAGTCCTGGAACCACGAATGAGGTGTGGGGGTCATCCCATGTGTCATATGACAATGTTTCATTGAGTTCTGGGCTTGCCTTCCCCTGGACCCTGCTGGCCTCCCAGTCCTGGACCAGCTTGGCAGCCCCAATTCTTGACTACTGACTGGGCTTGGAAGCCTACTTTTGCCCAGGGTGCAAGGTGTCATCTGACATTAGGCTAACTGGGCAGCCATAGTGGTGACCAGTGTGGGAAGGGTCAAGTAGGCTTCTGTTGATTTATTGTACTGCCTGCAGGAGGGCTGAGAGGCTGGGGGACTAGAAGGCTACTGTCAGAATAGCCCTGATTGCCTCTATAGGGTGATACATTGACCCTGATTTCCAAGATTTCTTATTCTGGTACAATGGGATCCTCATTCCCCTGGTGTAGCCTGCAGGCTTGCTGCTTTTCTCTTCCTCCCTTTCTGTCCCCAAGGTTTCCCCTCCACACTCCCCACCATGTGTCCTCAGCAGGGACCTTCAGCATCTGGCAGGTACACAAAGACCTGTATCTCCTGGCAGCTCAGTGATGGAAGCCCTGAGGTCCCAGTGCCTCATCTCTTCACTGCACTGCTACTCCCATCTTCCAGACCTCCTCCTGCCCCTTGCAGTTGCTTACTGCCTCATGTTGGCCAGTGTGGTCTTAGGTGCTGGACAGCAATCTTGTGCTGTGGGATCAGCCATTTGCTGTTTTTGCTTTGGAAAGGGCAGAAGGAGTGCAGCCATGTCTCATGGACATTGACATTCACAGTGCACTACTGCCATCAAATGGATTTAGTTTTTCTATCCCACCAGCATGATTCTGGGCCTCTGTGGACAAGGGGGCAAACAAACTATGAAAAGACAACAGTGGTGGCCACACAGGACAGGTGCAAGACTCCAGAGGGCTCTTTGGTCCAGGAGAGGTGGGGGAGGAAGTAGGGTCCAGGATACAGGTTCTGGGCATCAACAGGCTTGCCGTGTTGTGTGCAGGCAGCATGGACTCCTGTGTTTTGTAGCTGCCATTTTTGCCTGCAGGACAGGATGTCTGTCTGTTCAGGAGATTCTGCAGGCTGGGCAGCATCTGGGTTCACCTGGGAGCTTGTCCTTCCTGCCTGTAACCTCTCCAGCTAGCTCATCTGCAAACCCTCACTGTCTTTACCAAGCAAGCCAGGGAACATGTGGCTTTTGCATGAGCCTACCAGCAGCAGCTGGCATTTCTCAGATCCACAGTTCACACAACATAACACACACACACAC
The DNA here is from genome assembly GCA_004025045.1 of Sigmodon hispidus. Taxonomy (NCBI): domain Eukaryota; kingdom Metazoa; phylum Chordata; class Mammalia; order Rodentia; family Cricetidae; genus Sigmodon; species Sigmodon hispidus. The sequence goes on from PVIH01015876.1 coordinate 37,537, forward strand.
ACACACACACACACACACACACAAACACACACACACACTTTCAGATGTCTCTGAAATTAACAGAGGACATAATCTGTTCAATGGAACTAGTTTGTGTGTATGTGTGTGTTTCTGTAGGTGTTTATGATGTATGGGTGTGTGGGGTAGTTATTTTATACTTTGAATCTTGTCTAAATAGGAAGCTCTTTCCATTTGAGCTCTTAGACCCAGTCAGAGAGGGCACAATGTGTATCAGTTATGTTTGTCAGCTAAGGATGAAGGTGGAACGACATGTTGGCATGTAGGGGAAGCCTTTAAGGTCTTCATCCTCCTGATTAAGCCCAGGTGGTTACAAGGTATGAAATGGTACTGTTCTGGGTGGGTTATGTCACAGGTTGAATGGGCATGTAGAGTTTCTCTTCTTGTGGCTTGGTGAAAGAGAACATTTCATGGGAACCATAGCAAAGTTGGCAAAATTGCTTTTTTTATTTTAGACATTGTTCTCCTGGCACCACCTGGAATTCAGTCAAACACACACACACACACACACACACACACACACACACACACACACATCTTATTCCCAGTGTTAGGCCCTTCTAGCCTCAGAGCAATACCCCCCGCATGTTTTAGACAGAGGGAGAGATGGGAAAACAGAGCTATTATTGTCTGCTGGAAGCAAGGAGAGTGATGTCTGCTAGTGGACATCTGATAAGATGATAGCAGTGTGGAGGTGGCCTTTTGGAGATTCTTAGTTCCAACAGAAGGAAGGCTGCCAATCAAGTAGAGCGTAGATAGCATCTCTTAACAAAACATGGATTTTGTGCTGGAACCAGACAGGCCTAGCTGCCCTAGATGACTTGGAAGGTACTGAATATAGAAGTCAGGGATGTTTTCAGATAGAAGGTGTATGTGGGGTGGCACAGGTAGGAATAAATGAGATAGATGGGGGTAGCAGAGGAGAAAGAGAATGAATATTGGTGTAAGGAGAGTTGGTGTTTACCAGCATGCTTTGCTCCAAGTACTCCTGTGTTTGGGTAGAAGTTTCGCTTCCATGGATCTAGCCTATGAAGATCAAGATAAGGGCACCCTGAGTGTTTTCCATGTGAGGTGGGAATTCACTTAGGTGGACTAAGGTGGGGATGTGCAGCAATCCCCTAGTGTGACTGTAGATTCTATCTTCTTCTTCCATGGTGTCTAGTTTGCATCTCCTTGATCTCCTTGAATCCCTTTCAAAAGCTCAAGTTGTCCTTTGAGACTAGGCCTGGCCAGAGGAGAGTTGATGTCCAGACAGATTACATAAATTTTCCTGTCTGAAAGGTAATTGGGGAATTGGAGCAATGTAAGAGAAGGTTCCTGAATGATTGTCTGTTGGTTGGTATAGGTTGGGGGTGAGGAATGAGGACTGCAATGCTGTAGAGATGGCCTAGAATGTGACAGAGCTGGAGGTCCTAAAGAATGGTTGCCTGGAAATGCCTAGGAGATGGTTAGGGTCCAGGGACTTATAGGTAAAAGGGCAAAGGTGGAGTGAATGAATATTCATTTCATTTCTACTTGTCTGTGTTTGGATTTGTTTTGTTTTAACTTTATTTGCCTTGGTGTTTGCCTGCAAATGGGAACAGGAAATACAGACTGTTGTGAACCTCCATGTGGGTGCTGGGAATAGAACTCAGGTCCTCTGGAAGAGCAGTCAGAGTTCCTAAAAGCTGAGCCATCTCTCCAGCCCCATCTACTTGTTTTTGTATCAGGGTCCTTGTTGACCACCTTCTTGGGTCAAGGTTGCTGATATCCCTGGTCCCTTAATGGCCCATGCTGAGGATGAATTTGGACATGATCTATGTGAATCCACATGCAGGTCCTGTGAATGTCAGTAAGTCTAAGGAATTTGGTGGCCCTTCTCCTCTCACAGAAGCACATCTGAACATCAGACCTTGGGACCTCAGGCCTGGAATCCTGTAGACACCAGAAGTGCACACTGCTTGCTGCCTGCCTGTTGCTTTGTGTCCATCTAGGAAGGGTGTTCTTCCAGGTAGTTGGGGAATCCAGTGCTAGTCCTGGAACCACAAATGATTTGTGGGGGTCATCCAATGTGTCATATGACAACGTTCCATTGTGTTCCGGACATGCCTGCCCTGGAACCTGCTGGCCTCCCAGTCCTGGACCAACTTTGCAGCCCCAATTCTGGACTACTGACTGGGCTTGGAAGCCTACGTTTGCCCAGGGTGCAAGGTGTCATCCTACCTTAGGCTACCTGTGTAGCCATAGTAGTGACCAGGGAGGGAAGATTCTAGTAGGCTTCTGTTGATTTATTGTACTGCCTGCAGGAGGGTTTAGAGAGTGGGAGACTAGAAGGCTACTCTCAGAATAGCCCTGATTGTCTCTATAGGGCCATGCATAGACCCTGATTTCCAAGGTTTCTTAGGCTGCTACCCTGGGATCCTCATTCCCCTGGGGTAGCCAGCAGGTTTGCTGCTTTACTCTTCCACCCTTTCTGTCTCCAAGGTTTCCTCTCCTCACTCCCCACCATGTGTCCTCATCAGGGTCCTTCAGCATCTGGCAAGTACCCAAAGACCTGTATCTCCTTGCAGCTCAGTGATGGAAGCCCTCAGTTCCCCGTGCCCAATCTCTTCACTGCACTCCGACTCCCATTTTCCAGACCTCCTCCTGCCCCTTGCAGTTGCTTACTGCTTCATGTTGTCCAGTGTGGTCTTAGCAGCTGGACAGCCATCTTGTCCTGTGGGATCAGCCGTTTGCTGTTTTTTGCTTTGGAAAGGGCAAAAGGAGTGCAGCCATGTCCCATGGCCATTGACATTCACGGTGCACTACTGCCATAAATTGGATCTAGTTTTTCTATCCCGCCAGCAGGATCCTGGGCTTCTGTGGGCAAGTGCCAACCAGGCTAGGAAAAGACAACAGTGGTGGCCCCACAAAACAGATGTGGGACTCCAGAGGGCTCTTTGGTACAGGAGAGGTGGGGGAGGAAGTAGGGTCCAGCATACAGGTTCTGGGTATCAACAGGCTTGCCGGGTTGTGTGCAGGCATCATGTACTGCCGTGTTTTGTAGCTGCCATTTTTGCCTGCAGAACAGGATGTCTGTCTATGCAGGAGACTCTGCAGGCTGGGCCGCATCTGGGTTCACCTGGTAGCTTGTCCATTCAGCCCATCACCTCTCCAGCTAGCTCATCTGCAAGCCCTCACTGTCTTTACCATGCCAGCCAGGGAACATGTGACTTTTGCATGAGCCTACCAGCAGCAGCTGGCATTGTTCACCTCCGGAGTACACACAACATAACACACACACACACACACACACACAAACACTTTGAAATGTCTCTGAAATTAACAAAGGACATAATCTGTTCAATAGTACTGGTGTGTGTGTACGTGTGTGTTTCTGTAGGTGTGTTTGATGTATGGGTTTGTGGGGGAGTTATTTTATACTTTGAATCTTGTCTAAAGAGGAAGCTCTTTCCATTTGAGTTCTTAGACAAGTCAGAGAGGGCACAATGTGTATCAATTATGTTTGTCTGCTAAGGGTTGAAGGTGGAACGACATGTTGGCATGTAGGTGAAGCCTTTAAGGTCTCCATCCTCCTGATTCAATCGAGGTTGTAACAAGGTATGGAATAGTACTGTTCTGGGTGGGTTATGTCACAGGTTGAATGGGCATATAGAGTTTCTCTTCTTGTGTCTTGGTGAAAGAGAACATTTTATTAGAACCAGAGCAAAGTTGGCAAAATTGCTTTTCTTTTATTTATTTTCGATATTGTTCTCCTGGCATCAATTGGAATTCAGTCAAACACACACACACACACACACACACACACATCTTATTCCCAGTGTTAGCCCCTCCCAGCCTCAGAGCCAATATCCCCCGCAAGTTTTAGACAGAGGGAGAGATGGGAAAACAGGGCTATTATTGTCTGCTGGATACAGGGAGAGTGATGGTCTACGAGTGGACATCTGATAAGATGATAGCAGTGTGGAGGTGGGCTTCTGGAGACTCTCAGTTCCAACAGAAGGAAGGCTTCCATTCACGTAGAGAGAGAATAGCGTCTCCCAACAAAACAAGGATTTTGTGCTGCAAACAGACAGGCTTAGCTGCCCTAGATGACTTGGACGGGACTGAATAAAGAAGTCAGGGATGGTGTCAGATAGAAGGTGAAGAGGGAGTGTGTGTATGTGGTGGTCACAGGTAGGAATGAATGAGATAGATGGGGGCAGGAGAGGAGAAAGAGAATGAATCATGGTGTAAGGAGAGTTAGTGTTTACCAGCATGATTTGCGACAAGTACTCCTGTGTTGGGGAAAAAGTTTCGCTTCCATGGATCTAGCCCATGAAGATCAAGATGAAGGCATCCTTTGTGTTATTCATGTGAGGTGGGTATTCACTGAGGTGAACATGGTGGGATGTGCAGCATGCCCCTTGTGTGACTGTAGATTCTATCTTCTTCTCCCATGGTGTCTAGTTTGCATATCCTTGGTCTCCTTGAATCCCTTTCAAAAGCTCAGGTTGTCCTGTGAGATTAGGCCTGGCCAAGGATAGTGGATGTCCAGAGAGATTACATAAAGTTTCCTGTCTGAAGGTGAATTGTGGAATTTGGAGCAATGAAAGAGAAGGTTCCTGAATGTTTGTCTGTTTGTTGGTATATGATGGGGGTGATGAATGAGGTCTGCAAAGCTGTGGAGAGGGCCTAGATTGTGACAGAGCTGGAGGTCCCTAAGAATGGTTGTCTGGCAATGCCTAGGAGATGGTTAGGTCCAGGGACTGATAGGTAAAAGGGCAGGGGTGGAGTGAATGTATGTTCATTTCATGTATACTTGTCTTTGTTTGGATTTGTTTTGTTTTAACTTTGTGTATTTGCCTTGGTGTTTGCCTGTAACTGGGAACAGAAACTACAGACAGTTGTGAACCACTATGTGGGTGCTGGGAATTGAACTCAGGTCCTCTGGAAGAGCAGTCATTGTTCCTAAAACTGAACTATCTCTCCAGCCCTGTCTACTTGTCTTTGTATCAGGGTTCTTGTTGACCAGCTTCTTGGGTCAAGGTTACTGATATCCCTGGCCTCTTGATGGCCCCTGCTGAGGATGAATTTGGACATGATCTATATGAACCCACATGCAGGTCCTGTGAATGTCAGGAAGTCTAAGGAATTGTGTGGCCCTTCTCCTCTCACAGAAGAACATCTGAATATCAGACAATGGGACCTCAGGCCTGGGACACTGTAGACACCAGAAGTGCACACTGCTAGCTGCCTGCCTGTTGCCTTGTGTCCATCTAAGAAGGGTGTTCTTCCAGGTAGGTGGGGAATCCAGTGCTAGTCCTGGAACCACCAATGAGGTGTGGGGGTCATCCCATGTGTCATATGACAACGTTCCATTGTGTTCTGGACTTGCCTGCCCCTGGACCCTGCTGCCCTCCCAGATCTAGAACAGCTTGGCAGCCCCAATTCTTGACTATTGACTGGGCTTGGAAGCCTACTTTTGTCCAGGGTGCAAGGTGTTTTCTGACCTTAGGCTAACTGGGCAGCCATAGTTGTGACCAGGGTGGGAAGGGTCAAGTAGGCTACTGTTGATTTATTGTACTGCCTGCAGGAGGGCTGAGAGGGTGGGGGACTAGAAGGCTACTTTCAGAATAGCCCTGATTGCCTCTATGGGTTGATGCATAGACGCTGATTTCCTAGGTTTCTTTGGCTACCCTGTATCCTCAAACCCTGGGGTAGCCTGCAGGATTGCTGCTTTTCACTTCTTCCCTTTCTGTCCCCAATATTTTCTCTCCACACTCCCCACCATGTGTCCTCAGCAGGGACCTTCAACATCTGTCAAGTACTCAAAGCCCTGTATCTCCTGGCAGCTCAGTGATGGAAGCCTGGAGGTCCCTGAGCCCCATCTCCTCACTGCACTGCTACTCCCAACTTTCAGACCTCCTCCTGCCCCTTGCAGTTGCTTACTGCCTCATGTTGGCTAGTGTGGTCTTAGCTGCTGGGCAGCCATCTTGTGCAGTGGGATCAGCCATTTGCCCTTTTTTGCTTTGAAAGGGAAGAAGGAGTACAACAATATCTCATGGCCATTGACATTCAAGGTGCTCTACTGCCATCAAGTGGATCTAGTATTTCTATCCCACCAGCAGGATGCTGGGCCTCTGTGGAAAAGGGGCCAACCAGGCTAGGAAAAGACAACAGTGATGGCCTGCAGGACAGATGCAGGACTCCAGAGGGCTCCTTGGTCCAGGAGAGTTGGGGGAGGAAGTAGGGTCCAGGATACAGGTTGTGGGCTATAAGGGGCCTGCCAGGTTGGGTGCAGGCAGCAAGGGCTCCTGTATTTTGTGGCTGCCATTTTTGCCTGCAGGACAGGATGTCTGTCTGTGCAGGAGATTTTGCAGGCTGGGTTGCATCTGGGTACACCTGGGAGCTTGTCCTTCCTGCCCGTGACTTCTCCAGCTAGCTCATCTGGAAGCCCTCACAGTCTTTGTTATGCCAGCCAGGGAACATGTGGCTTTTGCATGAGCCTACCAGCAGCAGATGGCATTGATCACTTCTGGAGTCACACAACACAACACACACACATACACAAACTTTGAAATGTCTCTGAAATTAACAGAGGACATAATCTGTTCAAAAGTACTGGTGTGTGTGTATGTGTGTTTCTATAGGTCTGTCTGATGTATGGGTATGTGGGGAAGTTATTTTATACATTGAATCTTGTCTAAGAGGTTGCTCTTTCCATGACAGTTCTTAGACCCAGTCAGAGAGGGAACAATGTGTATCAGTTATGTTTGTCAGCAAAGGGTAGAAGGTAGAACGACATGTTGGCATGTATGTGAAGCCTTTAAGGTCTCCATCCTCCTTATTCAGCTGAGGTGGTCACAAGGTATGGAGTGGTTCTTTTCTGGGTGTGTTATGTCACAGGTTGAATGGGCATGTAGAATTTCTCTTTTTGTTGCTTGGTGAAAGAGAACATTTTATGGGAACCTTAGCAAAGTTGGCATAATTGCTTTTCTTTTAATTATTTTTGACATTGTTCTCCTGTCAACACTTGGAATTCAGTCAAACACACACACACACACACACACACACATCTTATTCCCAGTGTTAGCCCCTCCTAGCCTCAGAGCCAATACCCCCAGCATGTGTTTGACAGAGTGAGAGTTGGGAAAACAGAGCTATTATTGTCTACTGGAGACAGAGAGAGTGATGTTCTACTAGAGGTCATCTGATAAGGTGTCAGCAGTGTGTAGGTGGGCTTCTGGAAACTCTCATTTCCAACAGAAAGAAGGCTTCCAGTCAAGTAGAAAGTGGATAGCATCTCCCAACAAAACATGGATTTTGTGCTGGAACCAGACAAGCCTAGCTGCCCTGGGTCACTTGGATGGGACTAAATATAGAAGTCATGGACAGTGTCAGTCAGAAGGAGAGTAAGAAGTGTGTGTGTGGTGGGGAACTCAGGTAGGAATGAAGGAGATAGATAGGGGCAGGAGTGGAGAAAGAGAATGAATCATTGTGTAAGGAGAGTTGGTGTTTAACAGCTTGCTTTGTGCCAAGTACTCCTGTGTTGGGGAAGAAGTTTCGCTTCCATGGATCTAGCTCATGAAGATCAAAATGAAGGCATCCTGAGTCTTTCTTGTGAGTTGGGAATTCACTGAGGTGGACAAGGTTGGGGATGTTCAGCATGCCCCTTGTGTGACTGTAGATTTTATCTTGTTCTCCAATGGTGTCTAGTTTGCATCTCCTTGGTCTCCTTGAATCCCTTTCAAAAGCTCAGGTTGTCCTTTGAGACTAGGGATGGCCAGAGGATTGTGGAAATCCAGAGAGATTACGTAAAGTTTCCTGTCTGAAAGGGAATGGGGGAATTTGCAACAATGAATGAGAAGGTTCCTGAATGGTTGTCTGTTGGTTGGTATAGGATGGGGGTGAGGACTGAGGTCTGCAAAGCTGTGTAGAGGACCAAGATTATTATAGAGATGGATGTCTATAAGAATGGTTGCCTGGCAATGCCTAGGAGATGGTTAGGGTCCAGGGACTGATAGGTAAATGGGCAGGGGATGAGTGAATATATGTTCATTTCATGTCTTCTTTTCTTTGTTAGGATTTGTTTTGTTTTAACTTTATTTATTTGCTTTGGTGTTTGCATGTAACTGGGAACAGGAACTTCACACAGTTGTGAACCTCCATGTGGGTGCTGAGAATTGAATTCAGGTCCTCGGGAAGAGCAGTCAGAGTTCCTAAAAGCTGAGCCATCTCTCCAGCTCTGTCTACTTGTCTTTGTATCAGGGTCCTTGTTGACCAGCTTTTTGGGTCAAGGTTTCTGATATTCCTGACCCCTTGATGGCCCCTACTGAGGATGAATTTGAACATGATCTGTGTGAACCCACATGCAGGTCCTGTGAATGTCAGGAAGTCTAAGGAATTTGGTGGCCCTTCTCCTCTCACAGAAGAACATCTGAACATCAGACCATGGGACCTCAGGCCTGGGACTCTGTTTACACCAGAAGTGCACACAACTAACTGACTGCCTGTTGTTTTGTGTCCATCTAGGTAGGGAGTTGTTCCAGGTAGGTGGGCAATCCAGTGTTAGTCCTGGAACCACCAATGAGTTGTGGTGGTCATCCCATGTGTCATATGACAACGTTCCATTGTGTTCTGGACTTGCCTGCCCCTGGACCCTGCTGCCCTCCCAGATCTAGAACAGCTTGGCAGCCCCAATTCTTAAATACTGAATGGGCTTGGAAGCCTACTTTTGCCCAGGGTGCAAGGTGTCATCTGACCTTTGGCTAACTGGGCAGCCATAGTGGTGACCAGAGTGGGAAGGGTCAAGTAGGCTTTGGTTGATTTATTGTACTGCCTGCAGGAGGGCTGAGAGGGTGGGGGACTAGAAGGCTACTGTCAGAATAGCCCTGATAGCCTCTATAGGGCAATGCATAGACCCTGATTTCCAAGGTTTCTTAGGCTGATCCCCTGGGATCCTCATTCACCTGGGGTAGCCTGCTGACTTGCTGCTTTACTCTTCCTCCCTTTCTGTCTCCTAGGTTTCCTCTCCACACTCCCCACCATGTGTCCTCAGCAGGGACCTTCAGCATCAGGCAGGTACCCAAAGCCCTGTATCTCCTTGGCAGTTCATTGATGGAAGCCCTGAGGTCCCTGAGCCCCATCTCCTCACTGGACTGCTGCTTCCATCTTCCATATCTCCTCCTGCTCCTTGCAGTTGCTTACTGCCTCAATTTGACCAGTGTGGTCTTAGCTGCTGGGCAGCCATCTTGTGTTGTGGGATCAGACATTTGCCATTTTTTCTTTGGAAAGGGCAGAAGGAGTGCAGCCATGTCCCATGGCCATTGACATTCATGCTGCACTACTTCCATCAAGGGGATCAAGTTTTTCTATCCTGCCAGCAGGATCCTTGGCCTCTGTGGACAAGGGGCCAACCAGGCTAGGAAAACACAACAATGGTGGCCCCGCAGGACAGATGCAGGACTCAAGAAGGCTCCTTGGTCCAGAGGTGTGGGAGGAAGTAGAGTCCAGGATACAGGTTCTGGGTGTCAACAGGCCTGCTGGGTTGCATGCAGGCAGCACAGGCTCCCTTGTTTTGGAGCTGCCATTTTTGCCTGCAGGACAGGATGTCTGTCTGTGCAGGAGTTTCTGCAGGCTGGGCTGCATGTGGGTTCACCTGGGAGCTTGTCCTTCCTGCACATGACCTTTACAGCTAGCTCATCTGCAAGACCTCACTGTCTTTAACATGCTAGCCATGGAACATGTGGCTTCTTCATGAGCCTAACAGCAGCAGCTCGAATTGCTCACTTTTGGAGTCCACACAACACAATACACACACACACTTTGAAATGTCTCTAAAAAACAAAGGACATAATCTGTTCAATAGTACTGGTTTGTTTGTATGTGTGTGTTTTTGTAGGTGTGTATGATGTGTGGGTGTGTGGGGGAGTTACTTTATACTTTGAATCTTGTCTAAAGAGGAAGCTCTTTCCATGAGAGTTCTTAAACCCAGTCAGAGAATGCACAATGAGTATCAGTTATGTTTGTCAGCTAATGGTTGAAGGTGGAATGACATGTTGGCATGTAGGGGAAGCCTTTAAGGTCTCCATTCTACTTATTCAGCTGAGGTGATCACAAGGTATGGAGTGGTCCTGTTCTGGGTGTCTTATGTCACAGGTTGAATGGGCATGTAGAGTTTCTCTTTTTGTCGCTTGGTGAAAGAGAACATTTTATGGGAACCATAGCAAACTTGGCGAAATTGCTTTTCTTTTAATTATTTTTGACATTCTTCTCCTGGCATGACTTGGAATTCAGTCAAACACACACACACACACACA
>PVIH01015877.1:0-17357 GCA_004025045.1 Sigmodon hispidus
GGGAAAGAACTGGATTTGGCCAGAAGTGGAGTCTGATCTAAGCATTATTGGGTCAGTGGGACCATAGGACTGTCTGCTCCCTGCCCAGGGAGGAGATGGGCAGTTGCAGAGAAGAAAAATGACCAGATGTGTTGGGAGGGGGAAGAGACCTTGAATAAGGATATATAGGGAAAGCTGAACACAAAGAAAATATATGCGTAGCAATCTTATTTGTGTTTCTACCCTTGATAAGCCATGCTTATGATTCTTATCCTCTGTATAGTTATTATTAACTCTTCTGCATTTTAAATTCTTTTTACTGTTTTTTTTTTTGATAAATACAAAATAAAGAAAAAAAAAAAAAAAAAAAAAAAAAAAAAAAAAAAAAAAAAAAAAAAAAAAAAAAAAAAAAAAAGAAAAGAAAAGATGTTTGAACAAATAAAAAAAATGCCTTCTTGGGAATTACCAATTATCCCTGAAAAAAAGAGGAGATTACATTAATATTTAGGTTACAAAATAGGCCAACAAAAACTAGATCCTAAAAGGTACAAATCAGTAGAAATACCTTGAAGACACTTAATGATTTTCAAAGATTGATAAGAGACATTGCCAATTTACAAACCCTTATTGAAATAAAAAAATTGATGAACTTGATAATTTGTTCAAAACCTTAAATGGTGACAAGGACTTAAACAGTTCAAGAGAATTGTCACCTGAAGCTGAGAGAGAATCCTCACGTGGATTGTGTGGATCCAGTCCTTAATTGCATTCTAGTTATCTTGCCCTCTAAGGATTCTCCTACAGGAATTTTAATGCAAAGCAAAAATGTTATATTAGAATGGATATTTCTACCACATACACTGAGTAAGATATTAAAGACACATAGAGAAAATATTTTTGAATTAATTTTTAAAGGAAAATTAAGACTTCAACTCTGCTGCTGCAGCACAGACCATTGCCTGCCCAGAACACAGCTGGGAATGTAGCAGCCAGGGAAGAGCTTGTTCCCTTGGTCCTGGATGCATGCCTTGGAGATAAGAAACTGGGCTTCGGCAGGAAACACAGTCTGCACAGAGAAGGACTGGAATAATAGGAACAAGGAAGCAGAGGAGTTCCTAAAAGCACAGCTGAGAGATTTGAAATAAAAAGGTGACTTCTAGCACTTGAACCTGGGCCCTGAGATGGTTTCTTGGCTTTGGCATGGAGCACAACCCACCCAGTACATGGCTGGTGTAATAGCAGTGGGAGAATAGCCAAGTCCCTGGGCACACAGCTAAGAGGTGAGAGTTCAAGAGGTAATAACTGGCATAACACTGTAACCCCACAAGAACAACCAACCCTCTGAACACATAGCTAATTAAGAGTTTTAACAGCATTAAGAGGTCTCAGACCAAAACTCACTAGGAGCCGACCAAGAACTAACCATGAGAGAATTGGGGAAACAACAGGCAGACAGCAGTGCAAGAATACATACAACAATTCAAAAGTCAACAAGACATCACCAGAAGAAAAAGTAGTTCTAAAGCTTCAAGACCTGAACATAAAAACAAAGGGAACATAAGAAAACGACCTTAAGAATAGCTTTATGAAACTAATAGAAGCCTTAAAAGAGGATATAAAAAAAACTCCCTTAAAGAAATAGAAGAAAATACAAACAGAAAATTAGAAGAGATGATAAAAGCCCTGAAAGAAAATAAAGAAAACCAAGAAAAAGAAAACACACAGGTAAAAGAAACTTACCAAGAATTAAAAACTGAAATAGAAGCAATAAAGAAGGCATAAACAGAGACAAAACTAGAAATAGAAAACCTGAAAAAATGATCCTGAATTACAGATTCAAGCATAACAAACAGAATTCAAGAGATAGAAGAGAGAATCTCTGGAGTGGAAGACTCAATAGTGGTAATAGATACATCAGTTAAAGAAAACACTAAAACCAAAAAAGTCATAACACAAAATGTCCAGGAAATTTGGGACACCATGAAAAGACCAAACCTGAGAATAATTGGAATAGAAGAAGGAGAAGAATAACAGCTCAAAGGCACAGAAAATATATTCAACAAAATCATAGAAGGAAACTTCCCCAAACTAAAGAAGGAAATGCCTATAAAAATGCAGGATGCACACAGAACACCAAATAGACTAGACCCACAAAAAAGACTGCTTGCCATATAATAATGAAGCCTCTAAACCTACAGTTCTTGGTCGGCTTCTAGTGAGTTGTTGATCTGAGGGCTCTTAAGGATCTGAAGGCTCTTAATTAGCTATGTGCTCAGAAGGTTGGCTGTTCTCGTGAGGTTGCAGTGTTGTGCCAGTTGTCACCTCTTGACATCTCACCTTTCAGCTGTGTCCCCAGGGACTTGGCTTTTACCCCACTGCTATTATACCAGCCAAGTATTGAGTGGGCTGTGGTCTGAGTCAAAGCCCAGAAGCCATCTCAGGGCCCGGGTTTACAAGTCACTTTCTGACCTTTAATCTTCCAACTGTACTCCTAGAAACTCCCTTGCTTGCCTGCAGCTTCCATGACAGTCCCTCTTTGTGAAGATTGTGCTCCCCACTGAAGCCAGGCTTCCTACCTCTGAGGCCTGTGCCCAGGACCATGAGACACAGCTGTACCCTGCTTCTACCTTCCCAGCTGTGATCTGGGCAGGCAGTAGTCTGTGCTGCAGCTGTGGAGTGGCTGATCAGGGCCCCCTGTGTTTACCTCTGAAGGGAAGCAAAGGGAAATACATAAAGAATAATGTCTCCCAAAGAAAGTACTCTGCACTCCATAAAAGGAGGGAGGAGACTTGACAAGTAGAACCATAACAAATCAGTGTGCCAGAGTGGAGGCTATATGGTGGGGCTCCACACAGATGAAAAAAGGACAGAGGTATCCTGGCAGTCCTAGTCCTTCTCCATGGCATCTAACCTGTCTCACTCCCAGGTCTACAAGGCAAATGTAGATTTAACTTATCTTATCCATAGACCTCCTCAGACTCAAGCATCCTCTGGTATCCTGGACTCACCCTAGAATAGTATACTGCCTACCTAAATGCTATCAAGAAGCCCTTTACCTTCCATTTTTCATGGGAAATCAACCAAGAATAGCTTTCTGCCAAAGAACTCAGGTGTTGCATGAATTCAGATTGTATGGAATGAGACTCAGAGCCAAATATCAAGGGAAAGCTGAAATATCAGAGAGAGGAAACACCACAGTCAATTCTCACCCAGCTGTCTTGCAACAACCTCAGCCTCGCTCCTGGTCGCTTTTGAAGATCATTTCTGCTGGTTACTTCTGCCTCTGCTGGGTTCTTAAGAGGCTTTATATACCCTTCTCATCAGTTATATCCCATCTAAGTTGGAAGTAAAGTGTGAACTACTCTATTTTGTAACTAGCCTGGAACTCACAGAAACAGAGAAAGCTATCTGGAGTTATGGAATTAACAGTGTAGGTCACCACTCCCTGCTTTCCCTGTGCTGGGATTAAAGGTGTATGCTATTGAATCTCAGCTGTTTTTCCTTGTACTCAAAGATCAAGAAATTCCTGAGCTGTCTACCTAGGATTTGACGGTCCACTGTCTCCCCAATATTTCATGTTTTACTAAATATGTACTATATCACCACATTTATGGACTTTCTCCTAATCACTCTCCAAACCTCCCAGCCTTGAGTGGTATAAAGGTACCATAAATAGTAACATTTTGTCATTTGTGTGTTAGGATTAAAAGCTATAGAATTTAACATCTATTTTACACATGAGAAATAGGGTAAAATGTTCCCAAAATACAAACAAAACAAACAGGGGGAGATTAGGGTCCATGTCCTCTCAGTTATCAGGCCAAGGGCCAGATGAGTTAAGTCTAGTGTATAAATTCAGCTTTAGGTAGGAATTCTGAGTCACCTCTTTTCACAGGCCATCTCTACTGCATCCCTGACACAGTGCCTTCATCTACTTCCAAGATGGCATCAAAAGCAAAGAAGGAAGCTCCTGCCCCACCCAAATCCAAAGCCAAAGCAAAGGCCTTGAAGGTCAAGAAGGCAGTGCTAAAAGGCATTCACAGCCACAAGAAAAAGAAGATCCGCATGTCACCCACCTTCTGGCGGCCCAAGACCCTTAGGCTCAGAAGGCAGTCCAAATATCCTCTAAAGAGAATGCCCAGGAGAAACAAGCTTGACCACTATGCCATCATCAAGTTCCCCCTGACCACTGAGTCAGACATGAAGACAGTAGACAACAACATACTTGTGTTCATTGTAGATGTCAAGGCCAACAAGAACCAGATCAAACAGACTGTGAAGAAACTCTATGACATAGATGTGGTCAAAGTCAACACCCTCATAAGGCCTGACAGAGAGAAGAAGGCATATATTCAATTGGCTCCTGGTTATGAGTCTCTGGATGTCACCAACAACTCAGTCCAGCTGGCTAATTCTAAATATACTTTTTCACCATAAGAAAAGAAAGAAAGAAATTTAGAGAAGCCCATTCATGAGCAATTAACTTCCTCAGGAAAATTTCTCTGCAGGCTTCTTCGAAGACTAATATGTGTCTTTGCCTGGAGTGAGACAGAATCTCAGTGTGCCAGAGTGAGAGGCTTTGCCCTAGTGTACTTACACAATCACAGGTTGTTCTAACACAAGCCTTATAAGCACTTCATTCGGTTCTAGCCACCATACTTGAGGGATTGTGAGAAGTTCTGCATCACTGTTCCAGCGTCAGTTACAGCAAGTGATTGTTACACTCTGCTCCCAGAAACATGTACGGCTGGACAAGAGTAGAGGAAATGTGTAGAAATGCACAGTATAACTCCTGACTATCTTTCCTGCTAAAGAAACTTTATGTATAATATTCATAAGAATAACTTTTCATTTCCATATTTTCTAGCAAAGGATACTAAGAAAAGAAGAACTAGTTCCATGTACTATTGTTTTGTAGGATTCATTATACTGTTCCTGAAAAAGTGACCACAGGTATGTGCCAACCATGTTCTAAGTAAAAGTATGGGGAACCAAGTGATGTGAGATCATGGACAATTTGTTGTTTGAGATTCTCAGAAACACACTGAACCATAGCAAGTGTAGGACACAAAGATGGGTGATATAGTGTATACTTTCAAACCCAGCACTCAAAAAAGCAGACAGATCTTCATGATTTCACAGACAGCCTGGTCTATATAGTGAGTTTCAGGATAGTTGGGACTGCATAGTGAGATCTTGTCTCAAAAAAATTAGGACTCAGATGTTTTAGTCAGAGGCTACTTTTAGAGATAATTTCTCTGGGGTAGATGTCAGCAGCCTAAGGCCTTTGGATGTCATTTTGGCATGGAAAAGAAAATAACCTGACAATAGGGAATTGTTGTAGGAGTTTTCTAGAAAAACTCACTGGGATTAAGTATGGTTTGCATGTTGGAATGGACAAAAAACAAGAAAAATTTCTTCTAGATATCCTTCGAAGTCTGGGCTGAGGTTCAGAACAGGCTGCATTCTCTCAGATAGTTGAGCAAACAGATTAGGAAACAAATAGATTAGCTGAAGTATCAGTCATGGAGAGAAGCCTGGATCTGCACCTCTTCAGCCTCAAGTAATCAAAGAAAAAGAAATCTGGCCCTGTTCCAGCTGTCAACCAATTTACGTTGTCATTTTCTATACTGCCTTACTCTGGTCGGGGACAGAAGAATCTCAAAGGATTCTTCTGTGGTGAAGCCTCTTTACCAGAAGCAAACAGTAAGACAGTTTTGCTTTACACATGAGGTAGAAAAGGTTGAAAGTCATTGAACCTGCCTTGAGGCTTACTGTAGCACATCAAAGCAGTTTTAAATTACAGATTAACCTAGGATGTGCAGAAGGGGTAGAATGAGCAGTTGCCAAGCCTGCCAGGGAGGCCCATTCAACAAAGAACAATTGAACCATGATTCCTGAGAATATTGTCCCACACTACAAAAACAAAAACAAAGCAAACAAACAAACAAAACCCCACCACATGTTCAGCAGATACACACGGCAGCATTGTTGTCATGGCATCTGGATACAGGATGGTAGAATAAGATGAATGGTAGTTCTTAACCACTAAAAGTGAAATCTCAAAGACAGTTTCTTCTAAGTTTAATAATTAATGACAGGTATCAATGCTGGCTACACATTATACTAATCAATGTTGTGCATGTTATAATATTTTAGGAACTGCAATAGTAAATATTAGATACATTCATGTAATTATCCATACTTGTAGCATTTTTCATCATCAAAAATTTGTTGAGGATAAGATTTCGGCAAGGTGAATTTGTGGGTAATGATGTTTGTAAGTGATGCCATACAGATACAGATATTTCCTGAGAAGGAAATATTAGAAAGAAAAATAGCAGTCTGAATTTGATCAAGAAAGCAATTGACTGCTGAGGACAAATCTCTTGGGAACAATAAGAAATGGTCACACAGCCTCATTTTACTAGGCAAATTATGTTTCTTATTTTTAAACACTTAAGCTTCCATTTAATTTTAATTATAAAATAACACCAGGCTGCTGCAAATCATAAATAATATGGGACAATTTAAAAAGTTAATGCTTGGCCCACTTGCTCTCTAATCACACAGTTTTTTAGTGACCAGTTAATAACTTCATTACACCATATTGCAGGGATTGTAGATAACTTGCCAAGTGGACAACACTTTTATCCTAAAAAATGTAATTAATACATAAAGAAATATTTGTAAAAGGATAATATATGTCACTATAAGGCACTTTTAAATATAGTAACTAGGATTTTATAACAGAGTATATAGTCTTTTCTAAAAGAAAAATAAATTATTCCAGTGACTGAAGGAAAGATAACACATTAGACTCCATTCCACACTCTTTATCTTCTTGAACTACATAGTCATGCTTTATTATTGTAGTTTTTCAAAATCTGAACAGTCACAGAAACAGTGAGCTTAATGATGTATCAACAGAAAGCTCTGAAACTAAAATGATAAAAAAGAACATTTAGTAATTACATGATAATTACTAATATTGAATGTAATAAGGACCAAGTGAAGATCAAAACCCATCCACCCTCCCAACCAGTCTACAATTATTTATATCATGATAACAGTACAAACAAAATTCAGAGACAAATAAAACTTTGAAAGAAGTCAGATGGAAAAGTCACAGAGCTTGCTAGTTCTATGCCAACTTGATACAAGTTACAGTCGTTTGAGAAGAGGGACTGTCAATTGAGAAAATTCCCCCAGAAGATTCAGTTGTAAGACATTTTCTTAATTAGTTACTGATGGAGGAGGGACCAGCACATAGTGGGTGGTGCCATCCCTTTGTTCTAAAGCAGGCTGAGCAAACTATGAGGAGCAAGCCAGTAAGCAGCACCCATCCATGGCCTCTGCACTAGTCCTAGCTTAGAGGTTTGTGCACTTTTCAGTTCCTGTCCTGAATACCTTCCCATGAACAGTAACATTGAAGTACACAATCCAAGTAAACACTTTTTCCCAAATATGTTTTTGATCGTGGTGTTTTATCCCAGCAATAGTAACGAAAACAGTCACATTACTTATAAAAGATAGAGAAGGAGGGTTATAGTGAGGTTCTCTTAAGAGAACATGCAAAGAAGAAGAGGGAAACAGTTAAGCTGTTGAGAGAAGAATACTTATCTGGAGTTCTGTATTATGCAAAATCATCTCTCAAAAAAGAGACACATACAAAATTATTTTCAATCTTTCTAGGAACTGTTAGAATTCATTTGCCAGGATGTCAACCTTTCAAAATAAGTAAGATGGAAGAAAAAGTGAAGAAACAAGAACTTGGCTCTACATAAAGAATGAAGCATTAGTGAAGGTGCAAGTGAAAATAAAATGAGAACTTTCCTGTATCTTCTTAGTTAAACTAACAAAGAACAATTCATTCAAAATAATAACAACAACAATGAGCTCTGAAGTTTTGATGTACATCATTAATACCAACATACAGAAGTCAGACACAGTCAGATATTTGTGAGTTTGAAGCCAGCCTTGTCTATAGAGTGAGTTCCAGGACAGGCTCCAAAGCTACAGAGTAACCATGTCTCAAAAATAAATAAATAAATAAATAAATAACAGCAACAAGGTACACAGTTATATACACATTTATGTGTATCGCATATAATAAATAAATATGCAAATAGCATGAGTAAAATAGATAGCAAATGATACAAGGGACAATAAGAACAATCAAGGAATATATTGTTAGTACAAGTGACTTACACTACTTGTGAAATGTGTGTTATTATAAATCAAACATGGGTTAGTACTAAGTGAATATTAAAAACTTGAGTAAAAATACCCTTATTGTCTTATTATTATTGAGATGATAACATATCATTTTCCTTTCCTTTCCTCCTTCCAAATGCTCTTACATACCTTTCATGCTCTTTTTTAAAGCAAAGGACATTTTCTTTACTATTTATGGTAAAATATATTTTATATATTATAATATACTATATGTACATGGAATATATATTATGTATGTACATATATATATGTATATATATTACTAATACCTAAATACAACATCTTCATTCTGCACACTGTTGCTTGTGTTTATATTTCCAGAGCTTACCATTTGTTGTTATTTTGTATAGGCTAAACAATTAATATGCTCTTCTTTGGGGAAGACTAATGCTCTCAGGCTTTCTTAGTTGCTTGAAGTTCTTTGCTCAGGGTTGAGGTCTATGGGATTTTCCTCATCAACTTTAATTTGCCAACTATTGCTGTCCTTGTTCAGCTCAATTGTAGGCAGCCCAATTGGTAGAACTTTATGGGTGCAGCTTTGAACATTCCTATGAGGCTCAGTCCCACAGACCATAACCCTTCCTCTTGATCTTATAGTCTTTCTGCCCACCCTTCTGCAATGATCTCTAATTTTTAGGTACAAAGGATGTTTAGTAGATGTATTGATTGATGTCAGGCTCCAAAACTCTGCATTATGATTGATTGTGATTTTCTGTAATGATTTTAGTCTGTTGAAAAGTTTCATTGTTTTATAATGCAAAACAGAATACAGATTATATAGTTGTATTTGTCAGTCAGCTATAAAAATTATAATTATCTGTGCACTGTTACTTTGTTAATGAGGTGTTCACAGGCCAGGTCCATATGGTCACTGTGTGCAATATAACTTTTACAAATGTATCCACACAAGAAGAGACTTGAAACATTTATGTTTTAACTTGTGATATATTGCAAGAGAACAAGAAGTGGGCATGAAGTGGCTGAAAAGCTTACTCAAGCATTATTTTAAAATAGGTTATTTGCTGTATTTTCTAAGCTAGAAGGTGGTCTATTCTAGTCTATAAGCTAGATATCCAGTTATTTGAGAAAAGTACCATAATCAGAAGAGAAGAAAAATCTTCAGAAATAAAAGTTTAAAAGAATGCATATTTCTCTCTGGATAACGTATTTGTGAGTTTAGAGTACAGAAATAATACACTTCCCATTGCCAAGGAAAAATAACTAAATATTCTATTTTTGGCTAGTTGATTTTTGTTTAGAGTATTGCATTTAGTTCTCTTCTGAACATGTTGTGTTTTAGCAAAGTGGCTTAATGCTATAAGCCGCTCAAGGCCATGTTTGCAACATTTTCCAAATATTCATGGTACTGATTCCTATAAACATCTTATACCCAGACCTATAACTAGGTTAGAGACATAGAACTAAATAAAAGTACACAAATCAGCTCTATTGGGATAAGAACTTGAAATAAAAGTCACATTTCCTTAAGTAAATCTGAAGTTCAGTACTTTGCATTTTAATCATAAAGTATGTATGACACTGTGTAATTCATTTTTAGTAATGGATCTAAGTAAGTTATCTTTGTAAATGAGGGCATTATATGTCAGTGAATAGGCTATATTATAGCCTTATATAGCTTTTCCATCAACATAAATTTTAAATCCTTTTGAGAAAATTGGCTAATAAGACATCAATTACAATACTGGCAAAAATGTGTTCTATTCTGCATTTTAAGTTTTAAATTATTTTTATCTCTTGTCATAAGACATTTGCAAAAAATCAATGTGGTTTATTACCTTTCTTTCTTCTTATGTTATCGAAGTTACTTGTATTTTATGAGTTGCAGTTCTTCTGTTCTTTAATTTGAAAGTCATCACAGATGTAAAAACCACTGTTATATTTCTATGTGGATGGAGTTGCTTTGAAGACTATCAAAGAAATACAAGTCATGAGCTTACAGTTACCCAGTAATTCTAACAATGGAAGAAGAATGAATGCAAGAAGAAGTCAACAGGCTGAGGACCAAGTAGGAGCATAAAGGAATGAAGATACTTAGGGAAGGAATAAAATATGGCCATCTCATATTTGCTTTACATACATTCATGCTACAATTCACAGACCCAGAGGGGCTAGGTAACAAAAAGTGCCCTGGAGGACAGATGCATTGATCTCTCTGAAAAGCAAAAATAAAAGAGATCTCCTGGATGCACTGGAGGTGAGTGGGGAGGGGAACTTGAAGAATCAATGTTGGGGGTAAATAGAAACAAAAAGTACCAAAATAGATAACTGGAAAGGGAGTAAATTTGGGGGTCTGGAAGAAATATGATGCTAGGGAAACTACTACAAATATACAAGCATGACTCCAGCTAAGACTCCTAACAATAATGAATATCGTAGCCTGAACTGACCTTCTCCTGTGGTCAGTTTGATGACTAACCCAAATGTTCAGAGAGCCTTCATCCAGTAACTGATAAAAACAGATGTGAAAACCCATAGCCAAACATTAGGCTAAACTCAAAGAATCCTGTTGGAGGGAAGAAGAACTGTATGAACCAGATGTCTCAAGGACATCACAAAAGACCCAACAGAAACAACTATCCTTGCTCATAGGAACTCACAGGGTCTAAAGGAATTCAGTCTGGAACTGACCTAGGCCTTCTAAATATATGTGACAGTTGTATAGCTTGGTCAACTAGTGATACTCCTAACAAAGCAAACAAGAGCTGTTGAAAAGAAAAAACTTAGCCCAAGAAATCCCATTTTGTATTTTGATAGCTATTTTATAAAAAGATAAACTTTAGTTTCACATTTCTGGCAGGGAAGGGAAGGTGCCCAGTTCTAGAAAAGGAATGGGTTTCTGGCAGGGGACCTATCCAGTTCTGAGAGAAAAATAATCATGCCTGGCCAGTTCTGGGAAAAGAACCTGTCCTAAAAAGATAGACCTAGCAGAGGGGCCTGCCCATTTCTGGGAGAGGAATAGATTCTTGTCCACCCAATTCTGGGAAAAAACAGCCAACTCAGGTAGGGTCCAGGTGGGGTCCAAAGATACTGTGGGGTAGAAAGACCCTAGGCACAAACCAATCAGTAACACACCAGCACTATGCCCCCAAGCAACCAACATTGTTGTAGCTTTTACCTATAAATGACCCCTTGTAACCAAAAAACAGCAGCTTCTCCTTGCTCTTTACCACAGAAGCCTGGAGTAAAGCTCCCTGCCTGGCTTGTATTGCACTGCCAATAAACCTTGCTATTGCATTTCAAACATCCCTGTCTCTGGTGGTCTCTCTGAGGGTCAAACTTTGGGCATAACAGCTGTCTCTGGGAACCTATTTCTCGTGTTGGATTGGGATTGCCTTAATCAACCTTACTAAAAAGGGAAGTGCTTAGTCTTACAGCAACATAGTATGCTATGCTTTGTTTATAACCATTGGAGGCCTGCCCCTTTCTGAACAGAAACAGAGGAGAGATAGTTTGAGGGAGTGGAGAAGAGGTAGGATGAGTGAATGGAAGAATAAAAGGGAGGATACTGCCATTGGGATGTAAAATACAGAAATAAATTAAATAAAAAAATATAGTCATCATTCTAAGTAAATGTTTTTTAAAGGCTTCACAAGGAATCGGGTGTGTCCTTGAATGGTGTTATTGATGGGATCCAGTATGACTTCCACAAATGAGAAAATTCCTCTTATAATTTTGCATACAAATATAATATTTTCTTGTGCCATTTTTAAAACAACGTGATTATCTCTCAAGCAATTGGCAGCTGCTCCTGTATTACTAGCAATTATTTATAAACAGATGAGTAGAGTGACTCACTATAGACAGAGTCAGAGATCAAGTATCCTCAGATGTTAATCAAGTGCCTCCCTGGGGGATGTGTTCACTGTCTTCTTTTGTGATATGTCCTTAGACTAGTTACCTAGTGTTTCAGATCAAAAGATCACATTCTAGAAATGATGTTTCCAAGAACACAGCACCCTTACCTGATTTACCCATGCACTTCTGCAAGATGTTCACACTAACTCCATTATCACTGGAAAGTCACTGCACAAAGTGCCCTATTATAATTTTTTACTATTGTAAAATACCTAAAGTTGAACTAAAGGCTCTACTCTTAAATTTTATACTCAATAATTATCCAACTCTTTAATTTAGGAAGCCATCATTGATTACTAACTTTGAAGCTTTCTGCAAAACTCACTCACAGGCTCTTCTGGTTTGCTTGGTGGCTCATGCTTAATGAACTGTAAATCCAGCCCTAGATGACCTGCTAAAAAATGGTGCCCCTCAGAAAATTCTGCATCAATTAGTAATGAAGACAATCCCCCAAATCAATGTTTACTGACTAACCTGATGAAGACAATTATCCAGTTGGTATGCAGAGGATCTAGGCTCTGTCTCATTGGCAGCACTAACTAGGACAAAATAACTTCTAAACATATTTATATCACTCCCCCTAGAGGAACACCTGACTCAGTCTTGAGGTTGTGGGGAGAAAACTGGATCTGCCAGGAGTGGAGGCTGAACTTAGCCATATTGGGACAGTGGGACCTTGGAACCACCTGCAGCCTGCTGGGGGGGGGAATGGGGAGTTGTGGAGAAGAGAGAATGACCTGATGTGTTGGGAGGGGGAAAGGACCTTGAATAAGGATATACAGGATAGAAAGTGTGACTTCTTTGTTAATAATAATAATAATAATAAAACAAACTCTACTATCTTGAAAAATTATTGCATATACCCAAAATGAGTTTCAATATCTGATTAAGTCAAGGATCATAAAATAAATGTTACCATGTTTTTGTTTTATGTGGTTGGGCCTATAAATTCACAAATGATCTCATAAAAGAGAAGTGGAGAACTGAGGACATAGTTCCAAGGCAGAACATTTGCATAGAATATGCAAAACTATGGGTTCATTTCCCAGAACTTTAAATAGAGAGAGGCTGGGAGGGGGAAATAAGTAAAGATTCAACTATGAAAGGGAGAATATAGTATGATGAAAGTGGATTTAAGTCATATACTTGTAGATGGAGAAACAGGCCATAAATCAAAGGATATTAAAGGCCATTGGAAACTGAAGAAAAAGCCAAGAATAGGTACTGTCTCCTTTAGTGTACTTAAAATGGTGGTTCTCAACCTTCCTGATGCTCAGTGTTGTAAACCTTTAATACAATTCTCCATGTTTGGATAACCCCTAACCTTTATAACAATCCTCTTATTACTAGTCCATAAATATAAGTTTGCTATTTTATGAATTCTGTTGTAAATATCTTATAAGTAGGATATGTGACTTCAAAGGGGTTGTGACCCACAGGTTGAGAACCACTAGTGTAAGCAGAGTCTGTCTACTGCTGACATCATTATTGTGGGCCTGTTAGATATCTATCCTCCAGAACTTAGAATAGAGAATAGTCAATGTCATCATAAGTCTAAATAAGACAATGTTTACCTCAAATATAACTTCTGTGTAGACAATTCTGGGTTCACATCATCCATAGCTTGCTAGTTGCTTTGTGACCTTGTTTACATTGTTGAACCTTTCTGAGCTTATTTTATTTTTGAAAATTGATAAGTATTACATATACCTTCCAAAGGGATTTTTAGAATCCAGTATGTGAATGGTACAAAAGTAAATGGAAAGAGTCCCATCTGTTAAGATCTTAGAACATGTCATGCATAATACCCACAGAGGACAATGACACAGAAAAGCTATAATGTTTATTAGTTTTAAATGAAGTGCAAACAATAGAGCTTTATAAAGACAAGGTCACCTGGAAATGAACAGTAATGAGACTTAGTCACAACTAGTAGAGTTGGAGATGATTCACAACACCAAATAAGGCATAATTCATGAAGAAAGTAAATCTCCTTTAGAAGCTGGGGGGGGCACAACGAAAACAAGCAAGAAATAGTTTCCTAGAAGTTTGTTCTACAATGGAGGTAAATGGCTCAGAATGGTGTTGGAACTATGATAGTTTATTTTCCTAGAGTAGACAGCAGGGACATGTGAGACATTGTTGGGTGTGGTGGATGCATGGTCCTAGCTTTAATTTTAGAAATGCTAAGACAGGAAATATCCAGAAACTGTACTCATACCCCAAGAAGAAGCTCATTGGAAATATCTGTGAAGAAGCTCTCTCATTTCTTCTTTTACTCCTCAATTTCCCAACTGTAAGATCTACTAGGATCCTGAGATATTCCAAGCTTACAGGATGATAAGCACTAGAACTTCCTAAAGAAAAAAAGTTGAAAATCTTAAAATACAGGAGCCAGGAGTTGCATGTAGACACTTAGGGTCAAACCTCCTCCTTTCCTGTGATTCAAACTGGAGAATTTTCCAACATTAGAATATGCTGTGTAGGAAACCTTGATGTTACATATTCCTTCTATAGAAGCCTTTGAATTCTCAGACACTGTTTCCCATTCTCTTTTCCTGGAATGAACAGACATTTCCTACATATTATATAGAGAGAAGTTTCTGGAGGACCAGAAATCTACATCTCACATACTAGCACACACAGAAGGTGAGATAAAGGAGGGAAGCTACCTGAGTCAAATGTACCCAGATAGCTGGACAGCCTGTACTTCCCAAATTATCATATTTGTGATTTCTCAAAAGTAAATAAAAAAAAGAGGATTTCCTCCTCGTGCCTATGTTAGAGATTTCTTCCTGTTCTCCAGCTTTATAAAGGGAGTTGGTGACCATCCTTTACCTCAAGCCACTGTCTATTATCCAACATGAATCCAGTGACAAAAGTCAGCATACTGCTCATGGTGATTTTATCTCTTCTCTACTCTGTCGAGGGTAAGTTGTAGATCACAGTATATGTAGGTGAGCAATATTGATGACTACCTTTCTCCTTCAGAAGTACACACAGTACCTTTAAGGACCATGAATGTTAGTCAGTAGGGGTAAAGTTTCTAGTTGGGTAACAGCTGGGTGTCTCCATGTTTCATGACTAAGTAAATGTTGTCTTTACCAATGAGTCTTACTATTAGGGTGTGGAGATAACCACTAGCCTTGTGATTAATCTCATATGTTGATGGAGTGGATTATATGGGATGCTTTTGTCTAAAGACTCAACAAGTTGCAACCCTTTCCTTGCAATGGAGGTTTTACTTTGCATAAGATGTATAATTGGGTCATCATCTCTATCATACAACTCCATTTATATAAAATAGATAGATAAATAGATAGATGATAAGGAAGCTTCTACAGTAGTAAGTTTCCGTATAGTTTTTCAAAGGCCTTTAGTGATGGTTGTGCCTCCCTATATTTTCTCCTTTACTCTTCACTTCCATTTCCTTTCCTATTTAATCATAGTCTCATTTCACCATTTCTCTCTGCTTGGGAGATCCTCTCCTCACCTCTGGTTCCTTATTAGGTACCTAACTGCAAATGTCATTTTGATTGTAGCACACATATCAAAAGCTTAAAAGGTAACATCAACATATATGGCCAAACTTGCCATATTTGCCCTTTGGAGTCTTTGTTACCTCACTCCGGATGATTGTTTCTAGCTCCATTCCTTCACCAGCAAATTTTAAAAATTTATTTTTCTTAATAGCCTAACAATATTTTCATCATGTAAATATTCTATCATGTAAATGTCCCACATCTTCATTATTCATTCCTCAGTTGATGGAAATCTAGGCTGTTTACAATTTCTGTTTATTATGAATATTACAGTAATAAACTTGGATGAGCAAATATCTCTATAGTAAAATGTAGAGTCTTTTAGTTATGTGCCAAAGAATAATATAGTTGAATCAACTCACAGCTTTATTGGGGATGTTGGCAGTAAGAACAATTCTAGCTATTACTAGTCTGTTCTCTGGTTGGCAATTAATTAGTCATCCCATTTCCCTGTATCCTCATCAGCATGTGCTATCATTAGTTTTATTAAATTTTGCCATTTTGACTAGAGTAAGATGAAATATCAAAGTTGTTTTAGTTTACATTTTTCTGATGGCTAAGCTGTTAAACATTTAAGTTTTTGCAACCATTTGTTTGGGATTAAGAGAATTCTGCTTACTTTATACTCCATTTTTAACTTGGTTATTTGTTTTCTTTTTTCTTTTTTAGCATTTAACCTTTTTATCTCTAAAATATTCCTCAAGTAGGGTCACATCATTTTATATTATTTTTTGGTGGGTAATAGCAGTTTGCCAGTAGAAATATTACTCCTGTGTCAGTTTGCTAAATATAGTGTATGTGTGGGGAAAAGGCAAGGTTCTGTTTCCTGACCCATCTTGTTTCTTTTTTGTTAATAAAAATATTATTTTTTAATGGAAGGTCTGAAGCAATAGTTCCATGGTTAAGAGCATTGGCTATTCTTCCAGAAAACTCAGGTTCAATACCCGGTTCCCCCATATGGCAGCTGACAGCCATAGATAACTAAAATTTTAAGAGATCTGGTGTTTTCTTCTGGCCTCTGTAGGCACTACATACATGTGATGGACAAATATACATACAAGAAAAAATATGTACATACATAAAATAAATAATTTTTAAAGAATAGAAAAGAAAATATAGAGAAGAAAAAGATCTCCTTTTCGCATTATTCCTTATGTGGACTTAATCTGTCAGGTCATCGGGACCTAGATCTGTGTATTCTATAAAGTGCAAGAGAAGATTAGGGAATACAGACATTGGGAGAGATGAATATTTTCAACTTTCATTCAAATTCCACAATACTTAAATCTATTCAAATTTTCTAGTTATTTTGGATCAGAATGTAAATTACATTTTCTTTTTTTTCCATTTTTTTCCATTTTATTATTATTATTATTATTATTATTATTATTAACAAAGAAGTCACACTTTCTATCCTTGTATATCCTTATTCAAGGTTCCTTCCCTCTCCCACCACATCAGGTCATTCTTTCTTCTCCACAACTCCCCCAACCCCTCTCTGGGCAGGCAGCAGACAGTCCTATGGTCCCACTGTCCCAATATTGCTTAGTTCAGTCTCCACTCCTGGCAGATCCAGTTTTCTCCCCCCTCCCTTAAGAATGAGTCAGGTGTTCCCCTAGGCAGAGTGGGATCCACGGAGTCAGTCCAGGGTGTTTCTGATCCCAAGCTGTTCAGTGGTTGTGGTTTGCAGTTTGGGCATGCTTTCCTTTTTTCTTGTTTGTT